>QHHH01000189.1:0-118667 GCA_004367485.1 Fusarium citri
CCTCCCACCTCTTCCCTTAAATCTTTTCTTCTCTTCCCTCCTCGTCTCGCATACCCGGTTCAAGCATCCGATCTGCGAATTTGTACGTCCAACCCTTCGAGGCTTCGAACAAGAGCATCGTCAAGATTCCTTGCTTTATTGCAACATCTCACGATCCTCTTGATTGTTGCCTGCCTTTCTCGCTTCGTCTCTTTCGGACGCTGACAATTATACAGCACGTACATCAAAAACCTTCACACAAATCATCCACAACCGTCAAAATGGGTAAGGAGGAGAAGACTCACCTTAACGTCGTCGTCATCGGCCACGTCGACTCTGGCAAGTCGACCACTGTGAGTACTACCCTCAATGACCTGCTTATCAGCAGTCATCAACCCCCCCATACGTGGCGGGGTAATTTCATTTTGGATATCTGCTAACAAAATTGCATAGACCGGTCACTTGATCTACCAGTGCGGTGGTATCGACAAGCGAACCATCGAGAAGTTCGAGAAGGTTGGTTTCCATTTTCCTCGATCGCGCGTCCTCTGCCCACCGATCCATCACCCGAATCCGTCTCACGACGACTGAATATGCGCCTGTTACCCCGCTCGAGTACAAAATTTTGCGGTTCAATCGTAATTTTTTGGTGCGGCTTCTACCCCGCTACTCGAGTGACAGGTGTTTGCCCTTTCCCACAAAATCATCTTGCGCATCACGTGTCAAACAGTCACTAACCACCCGACAATAGGAAGCCGCCGAGCTCGGTAAGGGTTCCTTCAAGTACGCTTGGGTTCTTGACAAGCTCAAGGCCGAGCGTGAGCGTGGTATCACCATCGATATCGCCCTCTGGAAGTTCGAGACTCCCCGCTACTATGTCACCGTCATTGGTATGTTGTCATCGCTTACACTCATTACTTTCTCATGCTAACATGTGCTTCAGACGCTCCCGGTCACCGTGATTTCATCAAGAACATGATCACTGGTACTTCCCAGGCCGATTGCGCTATTCTCATCATTGCTGCCGGTACTGGTGAGTTCGAGGCTGGTATCTCCAAGGATGGCCAGACCCGTGAGCACGCTCTCCTTGCCTACACCCTTGGTGTCAAGAACCTCATCGTCGCCATCAACAAGATGGACACCACCAAGTGGTCTGAGGCCCGTTACCAGGAGATCATCAAGGAGACCTCCTCTTTCATCAAGAAGGTCGGCTACAACCCCAAGGCTGTCGCTTTCGTCCCCATCTCCGGTTTCAACGGTGACAACATGCTGTCCCCCTCCACCAACTGCCCCTGGTACAAGGGTTGGGAGCGTGAGATCAAGTCTGGCAAGCTCTCCGGAAAGACCCTCCTTGAGGCCATTGACTCCATTGAGCCCCCCAAGCGACCCAACGACAAGCCCCTCCGACTTCCCCTCCAGGATGTCTACAAGATTGGTGGTATTGGAACGGTTCCCGTCGGCCGTATCGAGACTGGTGTCATCAAGCCCGGTATGGTCGTTACCTTCGCTCCCTCCAACGTCACCACTGAAGTCAAGTCCGTCGAGATGCACCACGAGCAGCTCACTGAGGGCCAGCCCGGTGACAACGTTGGTTTCAACGTGAAGAACGTTTCCGTCAAGGACATCCGACGTGGCAACGTCGCTGGTGACTCCAAGAACGATCCCCCTGCTGGTGCCGCTTCTTTCACCGCCCAGGTCATTGTCCTCAACCACCCTGGTCAGGTCGGTGCTGGTTACGCTCCCGTCCTTGATTGCCACACTGCCCACATTGCCTGCAAGTTCGCCGAGATCCAGGAGAAGATTGACCGCCGAACCGGTAAGGCTACTGAGGCCGCCCCCAAGTTCATCAAGTCTGGTGACTCCGCCATCGTCAAGATGGTTCCTTCCAAGCCCATGTGTGTTGAGGCTTTCACTGACTACCCTCCTCTGGGTCGTTTCGCCGTCCGTGACATGCGACAGACCGTCGCCGTCGGTGTCATCAAGGCCGTCGAGAAGTCCGTTGGTGGTTCCGGCAAGGTCACCAAGTCCGCTGCTAAGGCTGGTAAGAAATAAGCGACTTATTTCTGAAATGACAACCTCCTGTGGGATCTTACGACTTTGATCTCACGCCCAAGGGCTGATGTACTCGCTTCTACGATGAAATGATTATGTTGGCATGAGCACTCGGCTTTTGCCTGGGGGCACAGGATGAAAGGCGGAAAAAAATGCCTAGGATTTTGTGCAAATCAAAAAAGAATAGAGAGTCTAGAAGTGATTCGTGCAATTTTTCTTGTTCCTCATGCTACTCACGATGTGATGTGATATGACCTTCCTGTCTCGAGCAAATGAAGCTCTGGTGATGCCTGTCCATCTGGTTAGGCTATGGATTATGAAGGCCTGTCCGTTGTAATCCATGTCTTGACTTGTGTCTAGAGGTTCTACATTGCTGTTTGTGGGTCCTTTGTTCCCCATGCGCACGTCTCATCTGGGGGCGTCGATGGTCTTGATTGAGTTGACCTCGGTGTTGTTCATTGAAGTATCTCATTATAGCCATAAACCATACATGATATTCCCTGTCTATGCCCAATGGTGTTGTTACATATGATACACATGTTTTTATACTATACAGAAATGGTCATTCACCCCCCCAATCTGATCCAAAAACATAACCGCCACTACATTGAGCATGTATCCTTGGTTGACGTGTTCGTAGGCTCCCATTGCTGTTTTCATCCATGAATCCGGCTGTGCACCTACTGATGCTCGCCTCCTATCAGTTCTTCCTTTTCTTGCTGCCTTTGACACTTCCAATACTCCTTGACTGCCCCTTAGGCTTTTCGTTCTTCTCTGGTGGAAGAGTGTCAAAGAAACCAGCGACGGCATTTGGGTCTGCGACTCTGTTATTGCTGGTCGCTCGTGCGGCAAACTGGGCAAGGAATGGATCTTCCTCCACCTTGTTACTCTTCTTCTTCTTTGTGGGCTGTTCCAGGTCTCGAACAGTGTACTTGCGATTCGCGACCTTCGCCTTGCGAGCGGCGCCCGGCTTGTTCTTGTTCTTGTTCTTGTTGTCGCTAGCCGTAGTGGGCTCGGTCATCAATGCTTCGGCCCCGAAAAAGTTATTCAGTATTTCGTTGCGAACTCTCTCGCGCTCGGCCGCGGTGGCGCTCTTCTTATCCATCGTGGGTACGCCATTGTTATCAGATGAGGCATCGGCGGCAGTGGTTTTGGGGTCATTGCTGCGGGGGGCCTCGTCTTTAGTGGTACCTTCACTGCTGATAAATTGCTTCTCGCTCCCAGCTGCTTCGTTTGAAGCAGCATCCTCAAGGATGGAAGGTTGCTTGTCTTCCTCATATACGGCAGTTTTCTGCTTAGTAGAGGGGATATCGAGTATAGCCATGAGCTCTTCTGTTTCTTGGTGTTGAATGGACTCTTCCTCAATTTCGGGCTTCGTTTCGATGCTGTCCTCATTCTCGGCCGCGAACAACTGATCGATGTCGTCAAAGACTGGCTCATTCCTCGATCCGATTAATGCATCTGTTTCGGAAGAAGCTTGCGATTTTCGAACCTTTTGGGCTTTCGGAGCGCTTTGTCGTTTCCTTTTCTCACGTTCAACGGTTTTAAAGCGACCCCTTGAATCAAACTTATCCTCCACAATGATGTCGTCCGTGAGCTCCCTCTCAGGCAAATTGTAACTGTAGTCTTCCAACTGGCGATTTTTGATAGACTGGTAGCCCTCATGCCAAGAGAAGCACTTGCCAGTGGCCATTTCCTCGACTAATTGCAAGAAGCTCGCTCGTCTTTCGCCATTAAAATTGACAGGGCCTTCACTTGGTGTACCAGCCTGCAACGTAATTTCCTGGCGTTGACCACCCTGCTGACCTGCCTCGATGCTAGAGTAGCGCAATGTGTGGCCACGCCAGGACATCTCGACAGTTTGATGGATCTCAGTACCTCGAAAATCGTAGAGAACATCCTGTTTCTTCCTTTGAGAGTTGAGACCAGGTTGCCTGCCACCCAGCCACATTTCCGGGACGTGGAGCATGGCTTGACTCGGCGTTCGAAGCTTACCTTCGTCTAGCTTAAATTGAGATGCTTCCAGGAACGCCTGTAGATTCGGATTGGTGGTGAGTTTTAGGACTTGCGAGCGTTCGTGCTGGAGGCGGACGTCAACAGCCTCACCCGGTAGTAGCACATCGTTCACGTGCCAGAAAGCAAAGAAATCGGCGGTCATGTTATCAGGAAGCCGGAATTTGTCAAAATCAACGCCAGGGTTAACAGGTATGTTGATACGGACCGCAGGATGCTTGTTCTCTTTCTGTGCATCGCTGCTGCGGCCGCTTTTTCGTTCTTCGCGAGGCACAAGGTTAATAACAATGGTGGTGGATTCTTTTATTGGCTTGTCGTCATCCGGTTTTAAGGCAGAGAATGAGGCGGGATGAGGAGTGAAAGGTAATAGAATGCGACGTTTGCGAGAGAGTGATTTCATCGAGTCATCGGACTCTGAGTGCAGAATATGCCCAAAAGTCGCAGTAGTAGTTTCCTTGGCTTCCCCAGGCTTTGAATTGATAAATTCGGCCGAAGCTGCCAGCTCCAGAGGCGACGTCTCCTTGGCGGACCAGTTGGGCTTGGTGACGGGGTCAACAACCCTTAACCATCGGCCTAGCTTGTCTCTCCAAGACATAGCTTTAGTCTGTCTTCGAACTTGGACAAACTGACCGCCCACTTTGTCTTCTTGTGAAGGGATGCACTGGAGAACGTTGTCGGTGACTGGGACAGTAAGGCCAGCCATCAAGCGGAATACCATGTCTGCGCAGTCTTCTGTCCCGGCTGGGGCCTCATCAGAGTCGGGCAACCAGGAGACCATGAATTTCTAGCAGCTTGTTAGAATGTATTTTCTTTTGTAGAACACCAGTAGGACGTACGTTCTTTGTGCCCTCCTTGATGCGCCTGATGGATGTCTTGGTGAGTCGACCAAGCTCCTTAAGTTCCGATGATTTCGGAAGACTTGTATCACGAGGGAGATATGGTGCCACATCGATGGTTCGAGTGTGCATTTTCTGTAGGCACTGGTCAATGTAGGCAAGAACGCCGTAAGTCGTTGACTTTCTTGCTGTGATGTTAAGACGAGACCTCTGGACGCTCAGAGTCAATTTCTCGTCCTCGCCTACCAGGAAGTCCCGTCTCAACTCCCATAGCAAGCGCGATATGTTATTCGGACCATCTGCGCTCGTTAGTAACCGTGCTGTTTGATCAGGCTGGGGGCCACAAACATAAGAGAAAAGGGAAAATATAAGGATCCATTCGAACGTAAGCTTTTCCAAGGTCGTTCTCGTGTTCCATTACTTCGATTCCCCACTTATACAGAACAATCTTTTGAGCAATTGCCGTCTTGTCTATACCACGAACCTGGATCGAATTGATTGATGCCCAGGGAACACTTTCTTCAACCCAGGAGTAGTTCATGATCTCGCCCTGCTGCTGCTCCGGCTGGCGGTCGCGATGGTAATCCTTCAGCTGATTAGTTGTAAATCCGCTGCAAAGCGACTCGATCAAAGACTGAATATCTGTTAATCGAAGAATACGAGTATCAGGGCGGAACTCTTCAATGTTGGCATTGATCTCTTCCGTCGGAGGCTCAACAGGCTCGGCAGGGTTCATGCTTTCCCAGTCAATATTGGCCGGCTGCGCCTCTTCTTCTTCAACCACGATGGGAGCCTTTCTTTCGATCCGTGTCTTATTCGGGTTATTGATCACGATAGCGTCGGCTGGAAGCCCCAAAGATGGAACACCAAGAGACTCTTCGTGCAGTAGCTCATCGCGGAATCTTCGCTTTGGCCAAGGCCTGGTCTTCTGATCACTCCCTGAGAACCCATCGTCAAGTTCAGGTAGCTCGGAAACGTCAAACTTGGGGTCCGATTCTGTCGATTTGTCGTCTATAAGCTCATTTAATTCATGCACAGGCCCCGACCGTTGCTCTGAAGCGGGCTCGTCCAGATCCGGTAGCTCAGAAACATCATTATTAGGCTGTGACGAGTTGGCCGAGGTGTACTCTGACTCCCTTCCCAAGGGCAATGCTTCGTTCACAGGGCTATCGGATTCAGTTTGTGCAGAGCCAATTGACGTCTCTTCGGATGTTGGAGTTGATTTAGAGTCGATCTCGGTGGCGGGGGCGCTATTAGTCGATTCTGCAGCATCTTTCGATGGTGTTGTCGGTGTCGTCGTTGACTCTTCTTCGACAGGTTCTTGTTCTGAATTACTCTTCGGCACGTCTTTGTCAGAAGCAAAAGACTCAATCCTGCCATCTCCCGGTTTCCCTATATCGGATGTATATAACCGTCGTCCGATACCCTCACGAACTGGATTCGGTCGGAAGCCCAAGCCGGTACTGCGCTGAGTTATTAAGCCGAACCTGCATGCCAGGCAAATTCGCGGCACTCGGATCGCTCTAGAAATCATCGAGAAAGAAAGTAATAATACAAAACCCCCGTCAAGGGAGCAAATTGCGACAGTGCGACCAGGCCTATTCAAGACTGAGAATTGAAGGTCCCAGAAATTTTATCCGATAAGCGACTAAGCGATAAGTGATAACCCGATAAGACTGGACGCGCTCAACCGCGTAAAGCCTTCCTTCCATTTAACTTCAACCAACCCCTCAGTGTCTGTCCAGTATTCGTCAATTGCAACCGCATTTGTGATTTAGCTGTTTCTGAGTTGCTCTATTCCTTTGAATACCTACTTTAGTGTTTTCGCTTTTCTTTTCTTTCCATCCGTAATCATGCCTCCACAAAGACGTCGCCGCCCTGTAAGTCACCCGCGATTGATCTGTTGAACACCAAATTAACATACACATCAGGTTGAGGCCGAGGAATCAGAAGAGGACGCCCGTCCCAGACAAAGAAACAGAGCTGATTCAGAAGACGAACAAAACGACCACGATCCTAGCGATGCCGAAATGGACGGCGACAGAACTCAAGTGCAGAGCGCCGACGAACAATTAGCGAAGAAGCTTGTTCGCTATGCTATATCTTGCGAATTCTCAAGAACCGTCATACGAAGAGATGGCATCAAAGAGCGAGGTAACAGCCCCCACACTTGAATGCCAGACGAAAGCTAACAAAGTTCGAGTCCTGGGAAACCAAGGTCGTTCTTTCCGGCGCATTTTTGATATGGCGCAAAAGCAGCTGAGAGAGTATTGGGGCATGGAGATGCGAGAGTTGCCTGTTAGAGAAAAGGTTTCGCTTCAGGAGAAGCGTCAAGGTATGTGGTATCGCTTCCATGACAGGCCTCCGCTAATGCCCGGTAGCCATGAAGAGCAACTCACAGCCCAAGCTTGGTTCCGGTTCTTATATTCTTACCTCTACGTTGCCAGAAGCATACCGCAGCGCTGCGATCCTCGGACCTTCGAAAACACCCAGCCCAGACGACGAGGCCACGTATACGGCTTTCTACACATTGGTCATCACGTTGATCTATCTCAGTGGCGGGGAGCTCAGTGAACAAAAGCTGAAGCGCCACCTTCAACGAATGAACGCCGATCAGAATGTATCGATGGACAAGACTGAAACCATTCTCAAGAGAATGGAGAGGCAAGGATACGTGACCAAGAGAGTTGAACGGCCACCTCTAGGCCAAGATGGTGAGCATACCATTACATGGCATGTTGGCCCGCGTGGCAAGGAAGAAGTTGGCTTGAGTGGCGTGATGGGCATGACGCGAGAAGTCTATGGTGACAGCTGGAACGAGGAAATGGAGAAGAAGCTTCGGTCGAGTCTGAATATTAGAGACCCTCGGCAAAACGATGATGACGAGGAGGTCGACGCGGAGGCCAGTCGAATGCAAGAATGAGACCCTAGGAACGAGGAATAATGTCGGCGCTATGATACCCAACCAATACATCCTGGAGCATTGTCTTTCTGAACACGAGGTTTTGAATGTGGCCGCAATTTGAAATCTGATATTGCATGTCTAAAATCCTCCCTTGTACGGAGGTATGAATCCTTGACGCCGTCCGGAAAACCCAACAAACCAATTCTGAACCCATCGCAAATTTTGCATATAATCGCTCGTAGTGTACACGTCGTTCTAATCTTCACGTGGAGGAGGCGGACCGCAGGGTTGGACCATTTTCTGTGCAAAATCGTCAGTTGTTAATCGGCCATTAAGTCGCATAATTGAGCATACCCTAATCATTTGAGCGCGGACTTTGGAGATAGGTTCATTCTCAGCCAAAGCGATGTAAGAGAGTAGAGGACGGTGACCGGCGATGGAAGAGTAGGTATCGCGCTGGATGTTGGTGCGCCACTCCCAGCTGGTAGTGTCTGGGTGGCCAGTACCGACGTACTTTGCCTGAAGGCGCTCGAGTTCTTGCTGGGTTCGGAGTTTATCGGCCTGGAGCTGTTAGCAAAAAAGGATATTGAGACAGCGATGGGCGATCCATACCATTTTTTATTGTTTTGTATTGATTGGTCCCTGTTGATGGTTGATGGTTGGTGGTTGTTTAGATTGAATGCGCCGGGACCGCGAAATGATGAAAGTTGATGCGACAGGACTGATAAGATTAGCTCAGCTCTGTAAGGTGAACCCTCGCTATGTGCATAGGTACCTACCTAAGCTCTTGGATAGAACAACCACACACACACACACATCACTGTGAATGTGTGAATGAATATAAGAGAATAATTAAGGGTTTACTTTGATTTCGCCCGTTCATCTTTCAATACATCCGAAAAGATTTGCTGCATAACAGGAGACTTGTTTATGAAATGACAGTGGAATATTCTATAACTTCCATTACTGGCATGAAGGTGTAAGTAACCAAAGAGGCAGTCCGATGAAGTTATGCCCTTTGTCCTACATCTTGAAGCCAATACATGGCATTACAAACATGACACGTCACACATCGGTAAAGACCACTCTATTGAACCTTTTCTTTTGATACAATTGTTACCTACCTACCTAGGTACCTGTGTTTTGATCGAGGTAGGAGCATCTGGATCGCCTAAACCTCGGTGAAACTACAACCAGATCCTGGGACTGGAGGTCTTCACACTTGCTTCTCATCTCATCAAGAACAATAGCAGCACCACAAGACTCGACAAGTGAAAGATAAACCTTGTATTCTCAGATATCCTGACCCTGATTCATATCTCAGTCATTAACGCGCCTTCACCGACATAAGGAAATTCAAGCAAATTCAACCTCTTACCAACCCCTTGACTTAAACACTATCACATCACGGTTTCTCCGAGATTCAGGAAACAACTATCATTTAAAAAATCGAATTTAACATCAGGGCCTACGTTGCTGGGAAATGGGCTCGAACGTGAGAGTTGCTCTGCCTGAGCACTGGACGGAGCTCAGTGCCGCCAGGATCCACAGACAACAATGCGCCGATGAGGTGGACACCATAAAGAGAACATGTCTAGAAGAATGCGGCAAACGAAGCGTGGTGGACTGTGAAAAATGCTTCCCCAAAGTTCTGGAAAGAATGCGCGCCCGTTACTGCGACGCCGAGGGCAGAGAGTGGTTTTCACAGCGAAGAGCGTTCCTCAATGAGTTAGACGTTCTTTTTACCGACGTCAAAGATCACAAGAAGATGGATCTCAAAGCCATCGAGGACAGCATCGCTTCTGAAAAGGAGGCATGGTACCGCTGGGTGCTGCGCATGTATCCGCGGTTCCTCTCGGTAGGGGACAGAGGGGCCGACCCCGACGAATTAAGAGCCATGTTGGATGACCCTGTTAAGAGACGCGAGGAACTCATTGAGAGAATCTGGGAAGGTGTTGGGAAGCCAGTCAACTGGGAGTCCGACGTAGAATCGCTGATAGAGAAGATGGTTGCTGTCAAAAACGATGCAACGGCTCTGAAGCAGCTTTACATTGACCTCTTCTTTAAAGACCCAGAAACAGGAGATGCTGTGGAAAACGCGCAGCCATATCTGGAAGCATACGAGACAAGCGACACGATGTCCATTGAGCAGGTCATCGACCGCATCGCGCAAGATCTTAAGGCGAGCCGCACGACAGAACCTCAACGGGACACGCACAGAGGTCGTCTCGATGAGCTACGGAGAGCAAAGATGGCGTTTGAACAGAACAGGCTGCAGAATAAGAGTCGGGCTCAAGCAAACCAAACGCCAGCCGTGTCTGATTATCTGTACGACCTACCACCATGTTCTGTTTGCTCGAAATCGGTGGACGCTAAGAATGTCCTCTCATGTCCGCTTTGCCAAGCACTTGTTCAGCTTGGTGGCCGACGAAGGATGACAGTATACTGCTCGGACGAGTGCCAAGGCAAGGGATTTGTGAGTGTTTCCATTTGCCTATCCAGAAGAGATGCTAACTTTGGTAGGATGATCACATCGATAAGGAGCACGACTGTGAGGCAGGGGATAGATGTATACAAACCGACTATGAGGAATGTGACACAGGAGCAGAATCGGCGTCAGAGGCTGTGGTTTGCAAAGACTGCGTCGATCAATGTGACATACGAGAACAAGGGTCAGTTGAAGGCGATGGCAAAGCCGCTGTATACTGTTCGATCGCATGCGCAACGCGGGATATTGGGAGACACAGACAAGTTAAGCACATGACATCAGCTGCTGCCTATGAGATTAGCAAGCTTGCTTTGCCATTGTTTGAGACGGCTGAAAAGATACTGAAGGAGGGAAACCCAGGAGTTAATTTCAGGCAGGGCGAATGAGAAGGCTCTGTGGATGGATGGATGATTGTACACATATATGGTCTGAGTATGGACTGCGGAATAGTGTTTTATTTTATAATGGAATGAATGATTTTCACATGAGGTTGACCAACTCTGGGCACAAGCAGC
The DNA here is from genome assembly GCA_004367485.1 of Fusarium citri. Taxonomy (NCBI): domain Eukaryota; kingdom Fungi; phylum Ascomycota; class Sordariomycetes; order Hypocreales; family Nectriaceae; genus Fusarium; species Fusarium citri. Next base: position 10,789 of record QHHH01000189.1, read on the forward strand.
TGCGATGCTATACAATCCGGTAGTTTGTATGTACGTTGTGGTTTTCTTGGCGTTGCTGACAGAATATACAGTACCTACAGTCAGTACCTGAGGTAGAATAGATACCTGATACCTACCTAGGGATGGAGGTAAGTGGGGGCTGGATAGCTAAGATCCGAGAGCCGTCGGGGATTGAGTTGATTCGGCTTCTCATTAAACCGGCAACTTTTACCTATCGCTCTCCCTTTTCCTCATACAAGCAAGCTTCAAGCTACCTACTATCTAGACTACTTGATAGAATTCCTGTGAAATCGAGACTATACAAATGACAAGCGAATCATCACCAATCGAAGCGTGCCCCGCGCGCAAAAGAATCTCAACTGCATGCGAAGCATGTCGCGCGACAAAGATTAAATGCCAACCAAGTGAACAACCTGGGGTCTGTCGCAAGTAAGATTTCCATGCCAAAATCATACAATTAATTACCTTGTACAAAAGAATAGCCAATCTGACAAAGGCGCGGTGATCAAGATGTCTCGAGTCCAAGAAGGAATGTATATCGCGAACAGGACCACGAACAAGAAGACGAAGGACGAAGCAGTAGGATGCCTTCCATCACATTCGAAGCAAGTTGACTAAAATTGTCTTGTAGTGCTATAGAGACTCATCAACCGCCTCCACCGCCTCCTCCAGCGCCGTCAAAGACTTTCACCATTGACTTTGAAGTTCCTACGCAGCCAGAAGTGGATGAGAACTTCGATGACTTGCGTGAATCGCACGCGCAATTCATTGAATCCATATTTCCTGCAGATGGCGATACAGATCTCAGCAGTTTCCAAGACTCTCCGCTCACAAGCTTACCGACGCCGTCTTCATCGCATACGCATCCGATCCAGTCTCTGCATGCGAAGCCCCAATTCAACCTCGACTCTGCCGAATCTCTGTTGGTTTCTTTCCGGGGAATGCTGGCCCACTATCCTGTTATCGTTCTCCGGCCTGACGAGACGGTGGCTAGTCTTGCTGCGACGAAGCCATTTGTTCTCTTGGCCATTTTGGCTGCAGCTTCTGGATCGCGGACTTTACAGGGGCATAGTCTTTATGATGAGGAGTTTCGGAAAGTCCTAGGACTCAAGTTTGTTGCTGGTGGTGAAAGGAGTATCTCCCTACTACAGGGCATTCTAATTTACTGCGCTTGGTAAGCTTATCCTTGAAGCCATCTGCCATAGAATACCAACATTTGCAGGTATCCGTTCCACCTACGTCCCAAGAACAAACAGGCCTTTCAGTACTATCGTATGGCTGGCGATCTCGCAAGCGATCTCGATCTCGACCAAGAATCAGTATATCTTACCAGCACAACTCCTGGAGAAATGAGTAGCGCCCAGCTCGATCAACTACGAGCGTATCTAGCATACCACTATGCTTTATCAAAGTATGTCCTCAACGAAGCGCAACAGAACCAGCTTATTCACGCTCGACAGCTTCATGTGCACATTCAAGATGGAGCACCTGGTTCCTGTTTGGACCCCCTGGACAGACAAATGTTGCGACCTTCTGCAGCGACATGCTGAAGTTGACGGCGATGTAGCGTTGACTTATCTTGTCAGACTGGCGAATATGATGGATACGGCGAATAAGTCAATTAGAGACAATGAGCCCCAGGTGAACCAGAAGGTTCAGTTGATGTTGTTAGGACTCGAGACACAGCATCGGGAGATGAAGGAAGCTATGGTGCCGCACCTTTCGCGCTCTGGTAAGTTCCCATGTCCCAGTTCCATGCGTTCCTCTAACATTATTCAGCGCCTGTGAAGCTCGCCCATCTATTCTTCGACGTCTTTCTCCAAGGCGGCGCCGTATTCTATCTCACCCGTGCAAACCCCAAGAAGCCAAGTTTTATCAACCCTTCATCAACTCGCCTCATCCGTTGTGTCAATAACATCCGCACTCTTTTCGACTACCTCATGAACCTCGAAACCTTCACGCATTTCACCAGCATTGACTGGACAAAGTTCATTCTATCCGTCATCCTCGCTGTGCGCCTCTCCTTCCCTATCACTACCGTCCCCGACTGGGACCATGCCTGGGCACGCTCACAACTGCGGTTTGACGAGTTTCTTGAGTTCATGTGTGAGGGTCCTGAGGATCTCACGCCGGCTAGCAAACGTGTAGATGTGCTATCTGCAAGCCGTGTTGTTCTACGTGTAGTCAAGGCGAAATATGACCGTCGCATTGCCATGCTTACAACAAGTCTCAGCAACACTTTAGGACGTCAAGGGTGCCCCATGTTTGATAAAGACATGCAGCCATACTTACCGGCGTGGGACACAGAAATCGACATGAATTCTGTACTGCCTGCAATGAATATGAACTTGGAAGGGCAACAGCCCATGTATCATGATCTATGGGCAACCATGACCATGAGCTGGGCGAATGATGGCGGCACGATGGATGCGTGAAGAGCTAGAACTTATCATCTGTTGTAGATACGCACCAACAAGTGTTGCCTTTTCAAGCGCAATTATAGGCAATGATGGTGTACTTAATAGTGCGTCGTCTCCTGAAAAACATGTGACAAAAGCCTCGTTGACGCAACCTTTCCAATAGCTGCCTTCCTGTCTCAACATCATTGGTGAGCCATGAGCTATGCAACTGCACAAACAATACAACCACCTCCGCGTCTGATCCTCAATCTATCGCACATGCATGATCATCCTCCAGACTCCGGTCTCTGCATAAAGCGCAACAAGTTATCGGATCCATAATCTCAATCAGTATGCCAGTTATCCGCACAGCAAATAACATGCTCTACTCCCTACCCTTACAGTACAGTAGTATCTTTCAACTCACCGGATCTCTTCCCCGTCGTCAAACTGCCCAATGATCTCTTTCCACACATCTTCTGCACTCGTCTCAACTCAGAAATCTCTCGTCCTAATTTCCCACCCCCTGTCGTCTTATACAGCACCCCCCTTGCTCGACTGCTACCGGTTATTCCCACATGACAACCCTTCATGTCACACAGCATATTCTCAATCTCTCCCCTGGCTCGTGGTTTCAAGATTTCGCGCCCGTCCCGTCCGTCCGTTAAGGGCTCGGCCCGCGGACCTGGGTAAGCTATCTTGCCTTGACTTACCTTACCCTACCTTCGCAGCGTGTAACTGTAACCCCCCATCAAGTCGGGCTCAGAACCGAGACGGTTGCATATCGGTAAACACCATCTTGGGGCAGTCTCCCGTCACCGGTTCCCGAGCATGTAAAGAGATACAGATGGGTGCGTGACACAAGCTTCATACAATACCTACACAAGACAGGACAGGCACAGCACAAGCGCCTCGGCTCAAGACTGAAGCGCCGACTCTACTTTAACTTGCATAATCAACAACTGAAGCCACATCAATACTACCCTACCTTGTCAGCATCCTGCTATTGCCCCTACGTGGATGTCTCATAGCCATTGGGTAAATAGCCGGGCTGATCGAGATGGATAAGCCTCACCGGTGATGCTGGTCGACACTCATATGATCATGACTCTAGGACTCTGCGCATAATACAGACGACATGCAGGCATGCATGTTTCCCTTCTTGTGAGGATATCATCGGCTTCAGAAATGAATGCAAGTTTCGTCTAGGGTAGTAGTTACAACATCAAGCTGACTCGACGCTTAATGGATGGATAAGAAAATGCAATTCAATTCACGAACAGACTGAGAGGTCCATGACGATGTCCGCGATATTTCTTCACACAGTTGCCCAAAGTCCCCACCCATTGCATAGATGATCCGGCTCAAGATTCAAAGTTCCGGAAAACGAGCCTCATCAGACAAGAGATTGAACTGGACAAGTCAAACAGCCAGGAGAAGGTCGCGCTCTGAGTGCTACTGTAGACCATATACCAACGTAGGCGACAAGTCAGGCAAGATAAACAACCATGCATATATTTCTTCTCTATCAATAAACAAGACCAACACCAGTCCCAGAAAGTCCGCTGTAACATGTTGTATAATTTACCATCTGAGTAGACGAAGACTCCCCTAGCGTGTTGCGCAGAGGGAGCATTTATACAAAATGATCCTGCTTGATATCTTTCCAGCGGTGTCAGGGAGAAAAAAACACAACAAACAAAACAAACAAAGAACGCCCTGTTCCCTGCACCTGACCGAGTGCTCCTAAGTGGATATATCGCTCCCAGAACCTTTCCCATTCAATATCCCATCCAATACAATGCAATCCCTTTCCGTTCGAATGTGACACCGTGACAAGATCCGACCTAGTGCCAGACCGAGCAAAGACCTTTGTCTCGTGTCAATACTCTTGGCCGAACATGTTTAGCGTCTTGAAAAAGGAGATAAACGATCAGACGCCGGCCACCGTGCTGAACGATCGAAAAAAGGAACTCCTCCATGGTGCAGAAGCGATCTGCTGGATTGCCCGCTAATGGTATCTTGGTATGCATGCGTATGATGAACCCATGTTTCGTGTAGTCGTTCAGTCCTATGCTCCAACCCTTCTGAATGCAAAATGTGATGCGGCGCGACCGCTCCAGTATCTTCCGTGCTCCAGCGTTCCTTGCCCGTCCAGAATTGCCCAAATAAACTCCCAGCTCTGACAAGAACTCAATAAATTCGAACAGCCCGTGTTTCCTGAAACTCTCCATCTTTTCGTGGCAAAAAACCTTTTGTATTCCGTCGCGTTGTGTGCCCAGATACCCGTCTCAGGTAGCGAGCAATGCAACGCTTTTGCTCATGTATCTTTTTTTTTTCTCTGCTTCCTCTTTTTCTTTTGTATCCCGCGAGGCCATAAATCGTGAACGAGTGAAAGACGTTGACAACGACAAACTAAAAGAATCTTCGGCTGGGTCCTGGTCAAAAATCGCCTGTTGGCTTAAAGTCCAGCGAGGTAAATGTGAGCGATCACAGACCTGATCTGGACTAAGAAGAGTCAATCAACAGCCAGTCACCCGAAGTTCTGTACGCGTGCTGTTGAAAGAGTGACAACGTTATTGTCAAGCCCAAGGGCTCCCAGCCGAAGGATGTAAAAGACAAGAAAACTCCGTATATATCAGCGATGCAAATGCACAGGGTTATGGGAAAGGGGGAATCATGGCGAAACAGTGAACAGAAATCGCAAATAATGCAAAAATGAAAAGAAAAGAATACGCAAGCATGACTCGGGTCTGCATTAAACCGTTATGCTTCCCGATCTTCTGATTGACTGCTATTTTCCCACCATGTAATTGTGTCGAGGGGGATAGCTCCCTGTGAAAAGATTCCTCTTCCTCTTGGGGTCATCGTTGTCATTGTAAACTGGCCCATTCCAGCCGTAATTTGCAAGACCACCAAAGGCCCCGTTGCTGTGACCTGCGTTCATATAGGCATAGCCGCGGCCACTCCCAAGACCTGGAGGAGGTACGGTCAGTCCAAGTCCAGGAGGCGGCCTGTTTGCTAATGGGAAACCATTCGCAGAGCCTGGCATGGGTTGGTGCATTCCACCCATCTGGTTGGAATTAGCGTGTGAGGGAGCCTGGCCAGATCGGACACCGAGAGGGTTCTTGGAAAAACTGAGACGAATTCCACCTTTGGTACTGTTGTGCAATGGTGTTCCGTAGAGCTCGTGGAGCGCCTTGGTAGCAAACGAGACGTCCTCGAACTCGACAAAACACATTGGCCCGTTTTGTTTGGTTCGGAAGCAGAGACGCTTGTATCCACGTTGCTTGACAAAGACGCCCTTGAGTTCCTCCTCGGATGCGTCGCCGGGAAGATTGCCAACGTAGAGGGTATTGCAAGGCGGGTTCTGGTCGGCTGGATTGACTGGCGGGAAGGCTTGTCGGCCAAAAGCTACTGGGTAGCCATTGAAACCGCCCTTATCCACAGGCGACATGGGTCCGGACTGAGCCGACATGACGTTGTTGAATGGAGGCAAGGAAGAGGGCCCTGGGGGCGGCATAGCGCTGGTGTTCAGCGAGAGAGCAGCCATGCTGCTGATAGGGATCTGGGGTGCTGTTGCTCTGCGCTGAGTGGGTGCGTTGTTGATCTCGGCATACGCAAGAGGGTTCTTCAAAAGATTGCTCGTTTCGTCGTCGTCGGCAGAATCGTGGGCAATAAGGTCCTTACCACTCATCCTACCACGCTCGGTTAAGTGGTTGCCGATGGGAGACTGCGGGGAGAACATGTTCTTGAAGTCAACGCCTGAGTTTAGCTTGGGGAGTTCGTGGCCTGGATAAGCGTTGTTTGTCTGGGGGGAAATGTTCTCGAGTGAATGGAAACCGCTGTTATTGAATCTTGGAACCTGGCCAGGCCCAATTGTAGATGATGCTGACGCAGCTGAAGCCGGCGAGCCTGAGTTGTTCGCTGACAAAGGATCTGTAGAGTATCGCTGCGTGAGAGGTGAGTCATCAGACTTGATCTCGACTACCATGTTGGCCTCTCTGGTGGCGTTCAAAAGCCCATCTAATGTAGTCTTGGCATGTTGTGCTCCAGCCATGGTTCGGAATCGCAGGTTAGCCGAGAGAAACCCGCTATCTTCTGATTGTTCCACAGGGAGCAGTTCTACCTCAGCGATTTGTTCGTGTGTGAACATGGTCATGAGTCTCACCGACTCCTCTGTAGTGTTGAGCGGCAGGCGTCGGATCTTGACCCAGATTGTAGGAGACGCAGAGCCTGAGAATGCGCCCATTCCATATCTAGGGGTTTCGTGCATGTTTGGATTGTAAGGCGATGGCGACGCTTTGGTCGGCCGGAAGGCATGACCAGCCTGAAGATAGCCGGACATGGCCATAGCTGACAGTGTCGCGACAGACGATGCCGAACTTGCAGCAAAGGATGAGGCTGTATTCGTAGCTCCAGTACTCGATGAAGCGGTAAATGGTGGAGAGGGGCTCGTGCGATTGGGAGTTTCGACAGTTGGAGATACGATCCTTGTTGGGTCGGGTGTTGGTGCGCTTCCAAAAGCTTTCATCGCCTGCTGCCTCCTTGCATATGTCGGAATAAGACTTGATTCGCTACGGCAATGCGATCTGAAGTCAGGCAAATGCGACAATCGCCAAGGCTCTGTGCTTTAGAGAGAGGTTGCCGTGATCCAGTCGTCGCGATGAGAAGCGCGTTCGCGATCGTAATCACAAAGTCAACGACGAGTCGCGCTGTTGGGAACTGAGATGCAAACGATGAGCGAAAATGTCGAGGTTTCGGGACGGGTAGCGATTGGGCGTAATTAGGTCCGACGGCCGTACACGGCAAAGCGAAGGTCGAGATAAACAATTGCGCAGTAGTAATGTCAGGCGACAGACTCGGACGATGGACAAGCTTCGAGCAACTTGATGCGCGTATCACTGTATTGAGTACAGGAAGAAGTACTCCCTATGTATGCGATGCGGTGTTAGCAGGGAAATGAGCAAGATGCGCCGTGGAAATGACGTGAAAAAGAGTGCGACAGCTTGTCGCAGTGAGAAGGTGTGGTGCAAGTTGCAATGTCGGATGGATGGAGGGGGGCCGTTGTAGTTAATGTAGGGGGCGCCAGCAGCTCTCCATACACACGCCAGCAGCAGGACCTCGCTAGGTAGGTAGGGTAAAAACGGTAGCGGCAGTGGTAGTGCCTGTTACGAGAAGAGGGTGGGAGGGATTGGCAATGGCAATGCTTGGTAGATTTGGGGCTGCATGGAAGGTATGGGTGTTCTGGAGGCCAGAACGGCTGGTATGTGACAGAGATGCGCTGAGGGGGGAAAGAAGGTGGGATTCTAACCTGGTACCTGAATCAAACGAGGGAGCATTAAACGCCTTGTGTAAGATGGGAGATGGGAATGGAGAGTGGACAAAGAGTGTGAGTAGAGCAGGATTGGTGGGCAGCAACAATGAAATGACGGGGGACAGGCGGAAACCCCTTGAATCCAGGCGTTAAGTACCAGTACCTAACGGCGATAGTGATACCAGGAATTACTTATTCTGGCTTGCTCTGGGGATCCAACCTTGGGAGCGCGCAAGAAAAGCCAACCTTGCGTGTATGTGCTATACCAGAAAGTCTGCGAACAAGTGTGTGTGTGGATGCCCGGCTCCTGTTATTTAGAAAGAGGGTGGAAAATTAATGATGATGGGGAATGGAGAATTGGAACGGGGGAAATGAAATGAAACGAAATAAGATGGTGTGGAGGAGGGAGGGTGAGTAAGAGAAGAGAAGAGAAGAGAAGAGAGAGAGAGTGTGTGTGTGATAAAGATAGGTAGGTAAGTCGGCAACTAGACTAACGGGCTCACAGGTTTGTTCTTTCTTACCTCTGAGATCCAGATGGATGTGTAAAGTAGGTCGGTAGGTAAGAACTTAGAGGGTGGCAGCGAGGGGAAACAGAATAACGGCCGCGCGAGAATTGCCAGTGCGGCACGGGCGTAAGAGGTTTGGTATCAACGTCGCACGTCCCGGGCGGTGCCTAGAACCAGGTAATGCCTGCGTACCTATGGACACTGTAGACTGTGAAGATAGAGAGTAGTCTATCCGTAAGGTAGTATTGTATTCACTCTCAGCTGTCCGGGCTCTGTTTGGCGCTCGGTCCATGCGCTGAGGATCGATTCCGTTCGGATCTTGGGTTGCTTCCAAGTTCTTGGATCGAGTAAGTTGGGCCTGTCCCTGTTGTTCCTGGGCTGGGCACTTTGAATGCGTTTCGTCTGTGTTCGATGGACACGGGCTTGTTGCTAGCGAATGCCGTCTCCGGGGGATCAGTCCGGGGGTCAAGGGGCTCAGGGAAGCTTGTACCAACATGGAATGGTGGAGTTTACCGGGATGAGACTACCAAGTAAAGTGGCTTTCAAGGGCTCTCGTCGGGCTTCGAGGATGCTATTGTTGATTAGTGCTTGTCCTTGGTCGACAGAAAGCAATTACTGACTACGGATACCTTGGCTACCTTGAGTCTTGAGAAGCAGTGGAAGATAGTCTTGCCAGGCTTGAGATGAAAAAGCGTAGATATCTGATATCCTGATAGCACAATGCTGGTCAACACATGAGCCGATGCATATATGATGGCCAGCGTGTTTGTTTCAGCCTTGATTGATGCTGTAGTAGGTGCCTGAAATGTCAAGTTAGCCTCTACCTAGTCTAGTCGATACTGTACGGTCAGGGTCCAGACGGTTAGTCAATGATATGCAATGAGGAATCGTAATGTTGCAGATATGTAATAGTATATCTGGACAGAGCATGTGTTGTGGGATGTGTTCATACTCTTGGCTACTACTGCTGCTACTAAATAAATACAGTACATACATGGCCGACGGGGAAACAAAGTTTGGTTGAACGGAAGCGCAGGCAACAAAACAACCAGCTGTTGTCCCGTCTGCTCGGCTCAACTCCCATAAAACTTTCGACACAATTTGAACACGTAGCGTAGCATTCGCATATCTCGTCTGACCCAGCCCCAACTCTGTCCGAAATGCAAAGAAGCAATTACTTTCTTTGTGAACCTTCCCCCTCTTGAGTTATGTTGGATAATCCAGTAGATAGACTAGACTAGAGAGCGAGGGCAAGCAACGCGAGGGGAGCGCGCAAAGCGGCTTATGGGTGGAGTGGAAACTGGTCTGTAGGGGGTGGGCGCAATTTTGGCGTCAAGGTCGTCTAAGGCTATCGTGCCAATCGGAGGTCGATCGCATGGAGTGGTGTAAAGTTAAAACAAAAGCAAGTCCCGCTCCCCTCGTCGATACAGTACAATGGACCTTGCTCGGGCTCCAAGTACTAGACTACCTTAGGTACTGTAGCGCGCCTCGACCCTGTCTTGTCTGGGGAGCAGGATGACAAGATGACCGCTTGAGAGGTGAAGACGGTAGACGCTGAAGGTCAAGACGGACACTAAACAATCAACATCCAGCGTTCAAGAAGCAAAATGCCGACTAGAAATTAGACACTAAGCAACGTGGAGGGGGGAGAGGAGAGGGGAAGTGCAGCATCCAGAGACGAACCAGAGAAGCGATACAAATCACAAGCGAGGGGCAGGTGATGTAATGCTAGGAACAGATGGCTTACCTACTCGCCCAGCCTTGTAAATTTCATAACAAAGCACAAGATAGAAAGAAGGCCATTGAAGCCATTTCCATCCTAAAGTACTGTATACTGTACCATGGATGTAGAAATAGACGTGGTCCCATCCGCATGATCTCAGTGGCCCAGACACTCTCGTCACTTCTCATGGCGTTGCGTTGCAGGGTCAACTTGACTTGTCAAAGGTGAATTGTCCAATGATAATTTGAATCTTGGGGTAATCCAAGCATCAAGTCGGAAGATCTGAGATCAGAAAAGATTGCTGAGATCGAAACTTGACTGTTTGTCACAGAAGCCAAACTGGGGAACCAGCCTACAGCAGAGAGCAGAGTCTGCCCGCGCTGCCCCTTCCCCATTGGATCCATGCCCGTCGTCTTGTCTCCCCGGCTGGCGGACCAAGATTTGACCTGCCCGCCTCCACGGGCTGCAATCTACAGTGGGGCAGCACTTTAACTTGGGCGAACCCGTGATTTCCAGTATCTTTTCACGTACTCCGTACCGTTAGGGTGTCAGAAAAATTGGCCGCTAGAAACATTGAAGATGAAATACTTTGGCCACCTTGTGTGAGTTTAGCACAGCACTTGGACTACTTTATTTTAGCGCCCTAAGTCTTAAAGGACAATTCTTCTTTTACCCACCTGCGCAGGTATCTAGGTACCTACTGTAGTGGGTGCTCGGGCATGTAACCAATTGTTGCATGTGGGCAACCTCCTTGATAAATCACCTAAATACAGATAAAACAGAGGAAATTGATGAATAAATGTCAGAGGTAGTAGATATATTTATATGCGAGTCTGCCAGGTAAAGTCATGGATTATTGTCTACCTTCCTAGGCACCTAGGTATACTCTGACGAGATTTCTTTCCCAGAGGCAGGCAAGTACAAGGTACACTACAGTAGATGCTCCTTCTCGCCCTTGAACGCGGGTGGTGACGCGGTTGTGCACAGCTTGAAACTCAAGGGTCCAGGCCTGGTGTGAATCTGGACTTTAATTCAACCCTGCCCGCACCGCAACGGCAGACAGATCATCAGGGTCAAGAAGATTTCTTCCATCCTCTTGTCGTCATCGTCGCTGTCACACGAACTCCAAGCTTCAACCTGCGCTTCATTTCCTTCTGGTTGCCTTACCACGGTACATCGAGAACGCAGTACAGCAGCCACAGTAACACTACCTGCGAGCCCGACTTGAAATGGCTTAACCAACCTGCAAGTCAAATGGGTCTGTAACCTTGTGGTGCAAACCCAAGCTGATTCTTGTCCGAGAGTCTTGTGGTAAGAACATGGCGACACAACAGGTAGTGAGAAACACTGCTTGCTTCTCCGTACCAGAAAAGCTTGCATCTGATGATGTGAAAACTAGAAGCTCTGACCGACCGATATGTCGGTCCGTCAAGCAATCAGCACACGAACAGTCGCCGTCCGATGTGCCCTACCTTCGGGGGCGTATTGCCTCGACAGGAGCCACGTTTGAACCCTCCATAGATTTCGGGTGCCCGCCCTCTCGACGACGAGAACATCGGATTGTGCAGCATTTCCTTGTCGAGCCCTCACCAAGATATGCTAAACCACCCGGGACTGTGGCCGCGGGCGGGAGGGGTACACAGCCGGTGAGTCAGTCATGCAGCCTATTGACAGGGGTAACCAGGCCACCACCTCCCTACTTTTCCCCTGGTGGCCCTGTCAATCAGTTGTTTGTCCTGTCGCCCAGTGACTGCAAGCTGCGTTGCGTGCCATCTTAGGTACTCTGGACAAGAAGGCAACCGCCAAGTCCAGGACTTCTAACATAGTGGTTTTGCAGAAGGTTTCTTGCGTTATCATCAATCAAGATTATCCTCGGACAAAGGGTAAAGCGACCTCAGACCTCTGTGCCTCCAGAATGTGTTATCTGTTCCGGTGCTTGCGCAGAACAATACACACAGCTAAGTGTCACAGCGGACCGATCGGACTCTACATCAGTTAAGCCTTTGAGCCTATTATTTGATGCAATAATTGACAAGTATATTGTCCTTTAGAGTGATGGAGATGAACGAATTTGACCAAGGCGACAAAAGCACCCCGCAAGGCATGCTATCGAAGTCCCGTCCGAGTGCCTATGGATCAAATGACCAAATACCTTCCTCTCCAGATCACTGGGTCTTCGGATCGATCGAAAGGTCCGTTTGCATCAACAGGTTCGAGCAATCGGGCCACCACCACGGGTATACTGGATGTCGAGGTGCATCCTAGAAAGTATCGCTTTTTGGCAGAGACAAAATTAGGGAAAGCATCGCGGACTACCAAATATGCTAATGTGATAGAGATCCTTGTGGCCTAATGGTACACAAACATCTGGGAAAACGAGAGAATTTTATCAATGCGCAATTGACAATTTTGCAACACAAACGCAGAGCACAATTGAGACTAGTTTCGTTTATGAATATAGTCGTTGGTCACTATGATACTGTTCTGCAGCCCGTATCCAGAAGTTCGAAGGACCTATCGATGAGCTCCTTGCTTGAGGCTGTAACAGTTCAACAAGTCTATACCACATCTTGGATTGCCTTCCTACTTCTTACTTGGTTATTGTGATGTAGGCGGAGGCATTGGCCGACTTTTTCACGTTTACACCCCGACGTTATGGAGAAAACAACGCAGAATCCCGTCAATTCCTCGTCATCCTATGGTATATAGTGTGCCGCTCAACGCGATCCTGAAAATATCGTCAGCAAACGCTGCCCTTGTGCGCTGATACTGCGCAAATTAGATTTGTTCATATCGAAATCAATACAACAGCGCCGCTGAGATGTCGACTGGAGAAGGTTCTATGTCCCTATCATGGTGAGCTCTCTCACGCTCGTCTTGGCATCGAAAGCTGGCACAGTCTTGGATTATCTGCCTGCCAGTCAGGACTTGACAGTGCGGAATATGTTGACACTCGAGTAAGAGAAGTGTACAAATCTGTCACCAAAACATTGATCGGACATCAAGGATCTAATGCTGGCGTTCCGCGCTGCCGGATAAATGACCCCAGGGTACATCGTCCCCCATTAACTCAATTATAGTTGTTAATCAATGACTCCGATTAGGCTTAACCAAACTGCGCCTTCAGAGCATCAGGATATCGCACCCCTACGTGATGAGACCCTCTTGGCCATGCGTATTCTATTGCTCACAGTTTGGCAACTCAGTACAGAGTAAATAAGTGTCTGTTGCATTGCCAAGTAGATGACTGACGATGACTTTTGATAAATTGTTGGAACAATGAATTGCGAATGGATAACTCGATGGCATGCGGAGCAACAAGCGCAACTCCAATGCGCCAACGCCCGTTTCATTCTACAAACCAACACTAACTACTAACGTAAGTACAGTACTGAACGGCGAACGCTGATCTCCCCACCACAAACCGTTGACCTCGCTTGAAGGCGCCACTATGTCAGTTAGATCCAGTCGCGCACGTTTGCATGATCATCTTGGGCTATACCCTCGGCTGAGTCCTGTGTTGAGGTTAGATGCGACAGCAGGGTCATAATGTTGACTTGAAAGCCCCCAGCTAAAATACTAAAATAGGATGACATTTTCCCTTTCTGCTTGGATATAGCTCACTCGCTGGGTCTTGGAACAGACGATGCCATGTCTCACAGGCGTAGGATCTGTGGTAGCAAGAAGAGGATAATTAAACCTGTTTCTCACTTACAGAGAAGCTGTCCCTGTCCCTAATTGATTGACGTCGATCGCCCTCGAAAGGCTAGCCAACCCCTGCCATGCCCGACGTTGCAAGGGTCTCCTAGCGTGGCATTCAACGCCAAATTCAGTGCGGATCTTGCGCCGTAGACTATGCAGCCCAAGGTCATGAACAGTCAAGGCCCACAGCCTGCAAAGACAGGGCCCGGCATCCCAGCCTGTTGGACGCTGGAAACCTCGAGAGGAGAGTCCGTCACATCCCGGGCATCATCGTTGGATCACCAACCAGACGCTTGGTGCAAGTGCTACAAGGATAAGCCTACGACATACTGTACTGTTGTTACTGTACTGAGCGCCAACTGATTCCGGGACAGGAATCTGCTGTAATGGGAGTCGAACATGCGAAACAAGCTCGGACTTGATCAATTCTAGATGAAATGATCGACGTCCTGCCCCAACCTTTTCCTCTCATGTGACTCGTTTCCTCCCTTTGCAACAAGCTGTTGGGTGAATAAGTTTGCTCAGCCCTTGCTAGACTTTTGAGGCACCGAGACAGCTATTCTCGATAACGCACGGCCGGGTATTTGAAGGGAGAGGCGGGAACCTCTGGACCCTTGGTTTCAAGTGAGCAACGACATGGGTATCAGCCCTTCTGGAGTTAGACTCTTGTCCTGTCTATTTCTTAGCTGGCTGTCGAAGAGCCAAGATCCGATGTTCGGCTGGAAGATTCATGGGTCTTTATAGATTATGAATAATAGTGTGGCATGTCTTTGGGGATTGCTGCCGCAGCCTCAAATGCAAATATCTAGATCAGGGAACTTGGGTTATATATCATCGATTGCATCCTGAAGACTTGGAAATAGACGTTGACGTCTTACCGATGGCCAGCAGGAACTTGCGCAAGACCGCCACTCGCCTGCCTGACTGACCTAGGACACTTTGCCTGATCTCTGACACTGGGTGGCATCCATACCGGATGTTTACATGGCTAAATGACCGAGAAGGCCATATCAACCAGGCCAAGATATAATTGACCATATTAAAGTCACACTTTCAACGTGATACTTGGTAGATAGTTGGAAAACAGAATCCGATTGGACAAGCAACATGCAAACTCAACGTCAGCCTGGCTTAGCTTGGCACAAGAAGAACAGGAATTAATAACTGGTTGTACTTGTTATAATTATACTGGAAAGTTGCGTTCAAAAGGGACAACGAGCGTCAACGATAACTTCAAGACGATGTGTCCTTGGTGTTCTTGAGTCGAGGCATGGCAGAAGAATCATTCTCTGAACAACTGCACAGAACTCGAACGTGATCAAGCACAAACTATCCCATGTGTGACAGTTGGTATGATACGTCTTGGCTGAACTTGACGTTTGCGCATCCCATCAGCAGTTTGTTCTTACGGGCAGTGCCTGTCGCTGCCATGAACATACAGCAGCGGATGCAGAGGAAAGCAGGGGTGCTGCAAGTATAAATTCTTCAACTCGTCTCAGTACTCATCTGGATTTCTTTTTCTCTATTTGCTATCATAGCTTCTTGCTCTTATCAACTCATCATTTTGAATCGTAACGCAAACACCTTTAACAATCATCACCAACATTTGGAGTGGATATATCCCCCACCATACACCATACCAAGCTTAAGCTAATTTATCAGGCCCTGAACAGGTCTCTCCAGACTCGACTCCACTCGGAAGATTATTTTTGGTCAAACGGCTGTGTATCCGTATAATACAGTCCAATCCGATTCGACAGGTCAGCAAATCGTATTCGATACTCATACACTCTATTCTATTCTATTCTATTCTATTCTATTCTTGGACATTATTTCCATCTGCCGAAGGATCACATCCATCAATCTCATCACTACTACGATACCTTGCCATTATTACCCCCCGTCAGTATCCATCCATCCATCTCAAAATGGAGCCCTCAAACGACATCAAGGGTCTTATCCGCCAGTCACCGCCCGTGGATGTAAGTAAGCCCTACGACGCTTCTACCCTCAAAGGCAAGACGATTGTCATCACTGGCGGTGCCAATGGTCTCGGATCTTTCATGGTCCGCGAGTGGGCTTCTCACGGTGCCAACATCATCATTGGTGATGTTGATGATACAGCGGGCGAGCAGCTGGTTGCTTCACTTACAGCTCAGTATCCAGACTCGGCTTTTGCATTCCAGCACTGCGATGTCACCGATTGGGAGTCACAGGTCAGTCTGTTTGAGATGGCTGTCAATGTTAGTCCTCATGGCGGTATCGACATTGTTGTTCCCAACGCGGGCATCATCCTCCCCGACGCTTCTATCCAGTTCGAGGAGCCTGTTCTGAAGAATGGCCGTTTGCCCAAGCCCAACACGAAACAGTTTGATGTCAACATCACCGGTGCTACTTACACCACTCATCTCGCCCTCTACTGGCTGCCTCAGAATGGATCTTCTCCTCGTGACCGTTGCCTTCTCCTCGTCGGTTCACTCGCATCTCTCTGCCCCTTCCCTACTCAGACCATGTACACAATGAGCAAGCATGCCATCTTAGGCCTCTTCCGCACTCTCCGCTCTACGGCTTTCCGCAACGGCGTCCGCGTCAATATGATCACGCCCTATTACGTCTCCAAGTCCAACATGCTCAAGCTCCCCGTTGAAGCAGCTTTCCTCTCTGGCACCGCAGGCGGAGCCACGATTGAGGATGTCATCGACGCTGCTACACGCCTCATTGCCGACGAAGACATTGCTGGCCGTGCCCTCTGTATCGGCCCCAAGCTCAAGTCCGCTGGTGTTCATGGTGTTGAGGATGAGGACGACCTCATGGCCGTCCAGGAGCATGAGAACAATGGACAGGGCCGAGCTGTGTGGGAATGCTATGCCGGAGATTACGACAACGTCGATGCATTTGTCAAGCGCTACATTCTGCTGCTGAACGCCGCTGAACGAGTCAAGGGATGGTTTGGTATCGTCACTGACATTTGGGGCATGCTCCGTCGAAAGTAAACGGCAGGTGAGCATTGGCGATAACCTCAACGTGTGGTTCTCGTGAGAGAAAGTTTCTGGGAAACGAAACGTTTGGAGACAGAACTCCTTTTGGTTACTTCATTGGTATACGGCCGGGCGATAGCAGGCATCGCATTCTCATTCAGATCAGGATCATGTCATGTGAATTGGTATAGCGAGCAAGGGCTGGGGAAGGTACATAGGAAACGAGCTGGTCCCAGCTACCATGAAGAATGTATATAGTGAAACAATGGCACAAAATACGCGCACCCAAGATCTGAGTAGAAGTAAGAAAAGCGTGATTGTGAATGTGACAAGCTCTATGAAGCTCGAGATTATTCTATGGATTGGTCATCAAGTCTTTCAAGATGCTTTCGACAAGATGGTAGGTCTGATGAGGCTCAAAGAACTACTTCGTCTTAAGTGAGATTGGAGTTAACCGAGGTCCATGGACATAAAGTTAAATGCGATAATATGGCCATGAACGTGTATATATGTATTGATGGCATAAAACTCATCAATAGTTGGTACCCGGATATATACGCGTCTAGCATGACCGGCATCGAACTCATAGCCTCTCCGATTTTCGCCTATATCCTCATACATACACTCTCCTTCGGTCTCTTTCAGTTCCCAATCCTTCCAGTTGATACAACTCGTCTTGATCGAGTCTCAATAAATATCCATGCTAAATCGGAGACAATAAACAAGTGCAGCAGACCTTGTCCCAGGTCAAATTTCCAACTCCACCGACGCCGTGATGTGTACATAAAATGAGCTCTTGTCGACCTTTCCAACACCCGTCGCTTGATCCAGGCATGCGATGTGTCGGATGTGATATAATGCGCCGTGCCCTCTATTCGCTTCGGTGTCGTTTCAAACATGTGCTCCAAGTCTACCGCTCCGTCCGTGGGCCAATCGTGCTTCCGAACTATCGTTTCGTTCCATCAGACCACGAGGCCTCCTGTGTGCTTTGTCCTTACTTCCATACATTCCCTTGGTCAATTCCTTGAAGCGTCGTAATCCATGCAATACATATCGGGTAGTCTGAAAGACTTTAAAAAGAATAAAAAATGGCAAAGTCCTAAAAGGTCAGGGTTAAGAAATGAAGGATCCCAATGCGCGGATGCCAACCAGTGGTCATCAATCTAGGAACAAAAGTTCGCAGCTTTAGAGTATAGCACATCGTGGTGAATCCTTCTTCCGGCGGCGGCGTTGGCGCCTATGGGAACTTCGACCGTTGTCATGTTTGTAATCGTCATGGGAGCCGTCATTCGCGTTTTGTTCGTCCTCTTTGCGTAACATTTGCCTACAGAGATCGATAAAGACCTCTTCAACATTCGCTGGAGTCTATTAGTCCCAATGCGGCGAAAGCCCATGCACAAAAGCTGCGGGCGGGCGGACAAACTCACTCCTCGTCCTTGCGCTAGCCTCATAGTAGGGTGCGCCCCATCGTTGCGAAATGGAGAAGCCCTTGGCTCGGGCCACAGCACGGTTCTCCTCAAGGTCGGCCTTGTTGCCAACAATGACGAGTGGAACATGTTCGTCGTCTTTTATTCGGATGATTTCTTCGCGCAAACCCGCCAGTTCGCTCAACGAGGACGAGGACGTAATGCTGAATACTAAGAGGAACCCTTGGCCGGTTTTCATGTAGAGATCTCTCATAGCGACTGTACCATTGTTATCAGCATGAAGGTCATGGTGTAAATGTTGTTGAGCAATATAGGACCTACCGAACTGCTCAGTCCCCGCAGTATCGAGGCTAAAATATTGAGTCAGTCACAGCTCTTCTCCATATTTGGACTGAGAGGCAACACAGTCGAGACATGGTACTCACATTTCTAGAATAACTTGACGTCCCTAGGCCGAACGAGTCAGTCGGAGAGTCGAGAAGCGGCATTTGTGCCGTGTGCAGTACTTACATCAACCTGGAGCTGAGTACGATAAGAATCTTCGATGGTGGGATCATAGCTCTCAATCCACTCATTGTGAACGAACTGGGCTGTTTTCGCGTAAGCCTTGTACTACAAAGGGGTAGACAGGGAAGGTAGTAGGATTGTGGATGCAACGGTGGGCGCAGGCACAGCAACATAAAGAACATGGGACAAGAGAATGAGACAAGGGCAACTTACCAGTCAGACAACTTTTACCCACGCCACCTGCAAAGAGAGGAGCGAGTCAGACAAAATGTATTCGAAGAAGCAAGAGATAGAGCGAGAAGAAGAAAACAATTGAATGAATGCTGGACGTCGACGAACCTGCTCCTAGGACTACCACATGGAGTTCGCGACTAGGTAAGTTAGCAATAAGCTTCATGAAGCGTCAAGGATTAATTGGCCATACCTCGGCTGGTAGTGATAATGTCGCGGCATATTGGCGGCAAAAAGAAACAAGAGGGAGAAGGGGATACGTGACGAACAAACGCGTACCGGTGAAGCGAATGTTGACTATTATACAGGTTCTGAGATACTGTATATCAAACTAGCGACAAGAAAATTCGTTTCTGTTTGGCGATGGTGAGACTGGGCGTCTGCGAAGCGATGTCCGAGCGAGGGCAGGATATGGCACTAATGAGCCTTGCTGTTTGTTGTTGGTCGTGGGGTTCGCGAGAAGAGAGGAACTGCTGAGAGAACAGTTGTGGTAAGAGAGAGGAACCTGTCACTAAATATTGAAACAAGCTGTGCCGTTGCAGCTATGATAAACGCTTTGTAGTTACAAACCCTCAAAGTCGACTGATGAGCGTTCAATGGCGTGGTGCAATACTTTGACGGACCAGCAGACCAGCACAGCCGATGCCACACGGCCAGAACCGAGATGTTGAGTCAAGCTCAAAAATAATGGTGGGAAATCGATTCTGGGGAGGAGGGGATAAAAAAGCTCAAGAGGGGAGACAGAGTCAGTCAGCGGGAGCAGACTAGAACCGAATAAAGATGCCCGGGGTTTATGATTCCTGAAATTGAGTTTCCGCGTATGTTCCCAGGACCAGGAGTTTGGGATGCGCCGTGGCGGCTAGCTCGAGCTTTTGCCTTGGGGAAGCGGAGAGAATGAGGTCGGTAAACAGAGATGGCAAAGCCACCAAGGGTACGCAAGACTGGAGGGAATTGTTTAGAGAACGGTGGCTCTCTTTGTTTCTTCTTTTTCTGATTTGAAGTGGTAGAGAACCAGGATTTGGAGAGAAATGGCCGGGGAAAAACGGTGATTTTGTTTTTGGCTGGTTTAAAGCCTCGACATACCAAGAACCGAAATGCCAAAAAAGGGTGGTGCGTAATTGTGGTGGTTGTCAAGTTGGTTTGGCGTTCTAGAACTGACGTGAACCGAAAGCAAGATCGTCAAGGTCCGGGGCCAGACTGGATCGGGCTGGACTCGGCTGGACCTAGGCTGGGACGAATCTAAGATGACCCTTAAAAAGAGTTATCAGCCGATTCGATAACGATGGTGTTCGTCGCAGTATCGATCAGTTATCTGCTGTTTGTGTATTTGTTTGCGTGTTTGGTTTGTTTGTCCGATGTTTGAGAGGTGTCTGATTGATGTTGGAAGCGCAACTTGCAGCGATTGTAACCAAGCAAGCTGGGGAGCCAACAACGACACTTATAATATACCAGCGACAGGGATGTAGCACATCTGAGACGGAGAGATGAGAGAAGAGAGTGCAGCGTTTATGACAGCGGCAGTAAGTAGCTACCCGAAACGGCTGTGAAAATCCGAAGGAACAAGGCAAAAGCAAAAAAATCTGCCAAGGGGGGCACTTATAAAAACATGCCAAGGGGGAGGGGGAAGCATTCGTCAATGAAGAGAGTAGGTGCAGAGTCGTAGCAGGGACTAAGAGAAACGAAGAAGGTTGATGGGTCAATGTGCCATCGGCAGATTATGGCCGCTAGGTACAGGGATAAGCTTGTGAAGCAAAACACGACATATGAAAGCGACTGGACAGAAGATAAACCACGAGGCAACTGGCGAGATTCAAATACCTCCTAGCTTAGGTCAAGAAGGGTACGGGGCTGAAGGTGAAAAGCCGGGGGCAATCCAACGCCTCAAGGGCACTAACCAAGGAATGAACAGGGACAGCCAGTTACCTTTCAGTATTGCCAATTGCCTATAGACATCAATCAGGTGAATAACTAGCAAAGCCATCGCCATAAAATCCCGAAGGGAGACAATGAATGTCTCCAGCTAGGATCAGTACGGAGAGGCTTTCTGGCTATGGCCAACCTGAGAACATGGTTGGCTGAAGGCCAACTTTAGCTCTTCAAGATGATTTTTATAAGCCGCCCCTATCCCTGAAAACGTGCAGTATACATACAGGCGCGGAAGATGGTGACCGGTATCCGTAAACACCAGATGAATTTGTAGAATAATGCGTGCCACGCAGTGATAATTGAAGGGCGGTCCCAGTCAATTCTGGTACAGGGGTGGTATGTTACCCAGTTAAGCTACTCGGGTCCGGTGTCCACTTGCTGCATGTACAAGTTGCGCAACGTTCCTGAATGTCTCGGGTCCAATGGGTTTCCATCGTAGATATCGATAGTGACGACGTCAAACCCTCTGACAAACTGGAGGCGGGACTGAGGGGAGCACTGCCTACGCATAACCAACCAAATGGGCAGTCGAGAGTTGTCCCACGGTGATGACGAAGAGAGAAGTCTCTAGTCGTCTCGGTGACTTAAACTTGCGAGGCTCCCAGTAGCTTGGGAGGGCTCCCAACGAAATGGTCAACGATGACCAGCTATTGGTCCCCTATGGCTGGAGCTCGGGGAAAGCTAAATAGCTAGCGGGAGTCGATACTCGATAGGTACCTAGGTAGGTAGGTAATTGTGACGGGCCTGAACACAACACCAGCTGCAGCAATGGTTAAGTGGAGACCTCGTTGCGACTTGGGAGGATGACAGCGGGCGCCCAGCTTGGGGCGTGGGTCTCACGAGGCCTGGACGGCATAGGGGCCTGGGGCCTCGGTCGCAGGGGACGGGGCAGCAGCTGTTGCGCCGCGAGAGGGAGGCTGAAGGGTCATTGGGTAACATGAAGCCCGCTTTCCC
The DNA here is from genome assembly GCA_004367485.1 of Fusarium citri. Taxonomy (NCBI): domain Eukaryota; kingdom Fungi; phylum Ascomycota; class Sordariomycetes; order Hypocreales; family Nectriaceae; genus Fusarium; species Fusarium citri. Next base: position 32,459 of record QHHH01000189.1, read on the forward strand.
TCCACTTGGCACGAGACGGAACCTTGGGACCGGGACGTAGCATACTACTAATGTAGAGAAGGAGGGAAAAGACTCCGATCGATGGGCGGAAGAAGGGACTCGTTGCTGTGAGAGAGAGTTAAGCGATCCGAAGCTGAAGCCACCAACCCCAACGTCACTGGCTCCTGCACTGAGGGAAGATTCACTGCCCGGGCCCCGTAATTGCGCTGAGCTACGTTAGCACAACGGGAGAGGCTGGCGCTGGTCTGGCAAGGGACCCAGAGTTGAGATGGTCCTTGCTTGGTGTGGCTTGGCCTGGGCTACACTGCCGAGACGAGGATTCTGGGACTCTGGCATGCGCTGATGTCACTTTCGGGTGATGCAAATCATGATTTGCACGGAGATGGGATATGCAGATGATGAGATAGAAGTGGACTTTGGTGGACACATAATTTCCTTAGTCTGACGTTATGCAGCAGCAAGGGGGAGTTTTGATACAATAGGTACCTGGGTACTGAGTAGGTAGGCACCTACAGGTAGGTACCTACCTACCTAATTACTGAGGCCTGGATGGTTGATCAAGTGCAAGTCCGATATCTGCCACGTGCCTTCCCTCCATCACCTCGGAAATATTCCCATTCCCATTCCCATTCCCATTCCCATTCCCATTCCCGTTTCCGTTTCTATTTCCAGTATCTTGGTCCCGACGTCATAGCATGAAAACATTGCCTCTAGTTAATACAATAAGTACCTACCTAGGTAGCCAAACTGATCAAGCTGTTTACTGACCTGACCAGACCAGTCAGTGCCCCTGAATGGAGGGAGATTCACCCATTGCATCCACCACGTCATGACAATAGAACACTGCACTGCACTCGTATACAATGCATGCCATGGTCTTTGCCTTGCAGCATAGCAATACGAAGGTGCAAGCAGGAAGAAAAAGTAAATACTATTGAGAAAACGATAACGTTACCCATCCACGCGGCTACTGCAAACCTAAATGTTTTCCCGCTTCTCTCCCTTGCTTTACCCTCAAAACCCTTCACCACAACTTTGCTGGCAGTGGCAGGTATTGATGCCCAGGAACAAGTTTTAAACCCGTACTATAAGTACAGATCTATATCTACCATACATACGGAGAGCTTGGCACCCCAGAGCCAGGAACATCCTTGAAACGAAACGTCTGTACCTGCACCGGCTAAGGGCCAAGGGACCCATGGAGTGCTGAACTGCAGTCTGCAGGTTGAAGTTGCCGAGTTACACCAGACCAATGTTTTTTTTATGGATAGCTTGACTGCATTGCATGTTTGAGATGCTGGTTGATGTTTCAATGAGTTGACCATGATTCTCTGTTTCCTCTTCACTCCTGGTTCATTGACGCCCTTGACGCCTTGGAAGGCCAGCAGCACCCATTGTGGTGCGGCCCATGAATAATATCAATTCGCCCCCCTTTAGACCCTGCGGATCATTGTATCAAATCGGAGTGGCGTCTACTGTCGGATTCCTCAGCCCTGTTTAACCTATTACGATTCTGAAATCAACGACACGTCAAAAATCATTTCGTGGCGTATTAAGATCAGGAGGTGGGTGTCCTATGTACTGTACATAGCAGTGAATGCCTAGTGAAAAGAAACGAAAGTTATCAAGAAAAAAGAAACGTTGGTTGAAACAATCGTCGTATTTCCGTGCATGCATGCAGTTAGTTTGCTTCACTCCTTCACTCCTCGCTTACCCTCGAATGCGGCCTCATGAAAGCGACAAGAGAAAACATGACGTTCGGCCAACCTAATAGGAGCATATCGGCCGATGTTTGCTTTTTCTCATGTTTACGGGAATGCGACGTCTGGATCTAGGACGTTCTGTCGGGGTCGGCCAACTTACCAATCCATAGGTATTAAGTATTCGTATTGCCGCGCAGTCCAGACCTGACCGTTGAAGTTGAATCTGTACAAGTGAGCCTGACAGAAGTTTAAAAATCATGGCCAAGGCCAACCGGGTGTAAGCTAAGACCATGTCCAAGCCATTGCATTGGATGCCAGGTCATCCAACTGACTTTCCAATTGCCGATCACTCAGCCTAGAGACACTAATAGTAAGTTACTGTAACATTAATTAATTAATTAATTAATTAATTAGGTGACGTTCAAATCGGGACAATTTCTTTTCTCCCCCGTTACAATCTTGGATCTGGCCCCCGCTCACTCCCGCTTCTGGCTGCGGAATGATTCCCAGCCTACCAGCACTCATCAGCTGCCATCATCAGTCATTAAGTCGGCGCCGCAACAGGCTACCCCGGCTAGTTGTTATTGCCGTAGCTGTGTTATTGGTTAGTTAGCCCGCCACATCGTCTTTAGCAAAGAGTCTTTTCTTACTGAGGCGTTTGGTATGCTTATGATTGGCAATAGTGGGTGTTTGGTTCAATACAAAAGGTGCATAAGGTCTTACAACAGGATGACAAGACAGAAGCTGAGATAAATTAAAAAAAAAGGAAAGAAGAAGACAGATCATCCAATTGTACCCAATGCAGGGCTCTATTTTGACTCCCAACAAGTTGTATGTGTAATCTAATATTTTACTCGCAATTCAGAATTAATAGCTGGGTATAGGGTAACTGGATTTCGACTGGGACCAGAACACCAAGGTCGCCGCGCACGATAACAAAATGTTGGGAATTTATCCAAACCTCCCAGTACTTAATTTGCTGTCCAAATCTTGAGCCATAGGTCAATAACAACCTAACTTGCTCCAGAATTGAGCACAAATTGGGGATATGATGTGTCCGCCAAGATTTGGCTGCTGACATCTATACCAGTACGGTGCACACCTTGCAGTATGTCAGAATGTAAGTGAACACCCGAGATGCAACAAGTCTCACAGTCAATAAATTTCAATTGGTTTTTAGAATATCGCTATGGTTTAGATCAAAGTCTCTTGTTTGTCCGTACGCCGTGCCGGTCTGTTCACCATGTACCACCGTTTGATAATAACCAAGAATAAAAGAAATGCAGAATATACAAAAAATAACGAACGAACACATATTGCAGATGCATCCTAATTGTCATCTCCTCCCTGCCACTGCAATTTCACAATACCCATAAGAACACCCATGATCAGTGCAAAGATGATCATCATTACAGCGCACAGCGCTAGGGCAATGAGTTGCATCTTGCGTCGACGTCGAGCCAACGCCGGAGCTATCTTATGTGGTGGACTGTTGGAGCTTCCGCTAATGAATCCGTCTTGTGCGTACGGCCATGGTGTTGACGGTGGGTATTGAGGTGGCGGCGAGGAGAATGATGACGATGGTCCGAAGGGGGAGTAGATCGCCGGCGGGCGACTTGGATCGTATGGCGGTGGTGGACTTGACGGTATGTCTGGGGACCATGGGGATTGTGAAGTTGTTGGACTCGAGTATGCAGGGACGCTGGCTCCGAAGAAGGGTTGTGGCGTTGATGTCGACGCTGATGCGCTTGGAGGAGGAACAGTCAGGGGAGGAACCATGGTTTGCTGTAATCTATCGTCTGATCGAAGAGAAGAGCTGTTTGAGTCGGCGGTGTTTGGGGACGGATGATTCCCAGGTAGGGAATATGAGGTGGTCATGACTGTATATTGATGGTTCAGGATCAAGATAATCGAGTTGAGAGTTGAAGACGATGTTCGAGAGAACAAGTGAACAGGTATCACGGTAGCACAAGCCGCAATCAGCTCCCTTCCAATCCTTTAATGTTTCACTTTCTCACCAAATCTTTCTTTGTTCGACCCGTGTTATCAAGTACCGTAGAGAATGATCGCCTGTCAAGTATGTTGCTCGCTCATACGCCGTCAAGTTTTTGCCGAATGCTTGTTTCGAATATATTGACCTTCTTTAACCGTAGTCACTTTGTCCCACCAACTCTTGACTGTCCGGATAGTCGTTTCGTTCTTCTTCTTTTGCGATCAGACCCAATATCGAGGCCGGGAAGATGTCGAACCCGCGTCTGTTTTACAGATATTATTCGACAGTCGTCGGGCGAGAAAATATGATCGGCTGCTGTATAATGAACGTATCTTAACAAGACACCGTAATGAATGAACACAGTTATCACAAATGAGACAGAAAAGAGTGATAGAATCGTATCCGTATTATCAACGCGAAATGGCAGTGAGAGAATGAGAGAGAGAATGAGAAAGAGAAAGAAAACGGAAAACATTGGCCCCTTCAAGGATCAAGACAACAAACGAGACCAGTCTCGCAGTTGCGGGGGGTATTTCCCTATTCTTCAACATCCGGGGGCCACCAAGGCCACTCCGGGAAATAAGACGAACTGCACTGGGCCCCCATGACGCCAAGCCCCGGACAGGGGAACAAAGAAGACATGGTTATGTGTTTGAGAATCTTCAATCATCATGATGAACCGTGACAAGAGCCGAAAGCTTAACTTTTGGCATGTTTCGTACTCAGTTCAATCTTAGACTGTGGGCTTTAATACTGTACTCTCATATACACTGCGTTTCTTCAATATGGCCACTCTGAATAGCTTCGTGACTAACCATACGAGGAACACCTTTTACTCATATGAGGAACCGTAAACTAGATACGTTAGCTGCTGATCTCTTATTCTGAAACCGGCTCGATCCTTGTAACAGCCCCAACGGACAAATTCGTCTCCAACAAGGATCGCTCATCGACCCCATTGGGCTTCAATATTGGCCAATAATCCCACAAGTAGAAGAGAGCATCATCGACCTTGCTTGGGCTGCGTGCATGGGGATCACCATTTTTGCATTTTTCTTTTTAAAGCTCTCACAAATTACATCAGTATCGCTATCCCCCGTCAAATCAACCATCGCTATTATGTACCCCTAAGCCCACATTCCTCGAACTCCTAGTATTACTGTATGCCCATACCATTCCCTAGTACGGAGGCCTCGTCACGTTACCCAAGCTTCCTTCGCTTGGTCGGCTATCGATTCCCCGAAGAAGATCTTGTAGATCCATCGTCTTGGTGTCTTGAGAACGGACCGACTTGGGCCGCATTCCATCACTATTGCGGCTGTTGAGACTTCGTCGTCTCGCTTTGTCCTGGAATGAATTCTCACCTGCCTGGATTGGACTTCTCTTACCTCCCAGCAAGTTTACATCCGGCAGTGGTGGCACAGGAGGCACAGCCTCATCTTCATCATTATCGTCATGCAGATTGGGCGCTCCCCCAAGAGGAGGATGCGCACTCAAAGGTCCCCGTTTGGAAGCAGTGCCAGGTCTCTTCACACTGGTTGGACTACTAGGTTGATCGTTCTGCGCAGCTGGGTTAAAGCTCATATCTGAAAGGCTGTAATCATAGCTGACCATGCTGTCCCCGCTGTCATCGTCCCCCGCAAGGGCGGCTGTTTTTGGTGGGGGGTTGCCCGAGAGCACAAGCTTCAGCTGATCAACCGAGGCGACCGTGCCTCGGTTGCCAGTTGAGAGGGCCGCTGGCGAGTTGGCACTGCGAACGCTACTCTTGCGGTGCCTCGGGATAGTTCCTTCTCTTTCCTTCTCGCGATGACCATGTGACGAATGAGGTCTCATCAAATTGTACTGACTTCCATACGGTGACGTTGCTCCGTGACCATTGGCGAACCCATTGCCGTTTACGCCGTTTGTCTTCACCGTGAGATGGCCTCGTGTACCTGCAGTTTCCGTCTTAGATCCGGTCAATGACTCTGATTTTCCAGCTGCGGCAAGCATGGCGGCCGCAGCATCTCTGGACCAGTCTCCCATCATCTGCTCGCGGAAAATAGCTGGCAATTCCGTATCGGGTTCCGTCGGACTGGTGGGAGAAAGGCTTGAGCCGAGAATTGGTCCCGAAAGCACCCTTCCAGGAGATGCGCCAGGGCTTCCGGGAGGCGCCTGGACACTGTCATGATAGTGGACCGCAATGGACTCTACGAGGGCCTCCCTGTCGTCAAATGGAAGCAGCTCCTCTCGTTCCAATGCAGCAGAGTCCCAATCTGGCTGCGGGCGTGCCTCACCAGGCATACCGACTTGATCGAGGGAGGGAGGTGGCATGTTGATGCCCTGGACCCAGAAAGCCTTTCTTTTGCGACGTGCCACCTCACTCTCGATCGCTTTCCCGATATCGGATTCCTTGAAATCAAACTTCTCGGCGAGTGACCAGAAATAACCGTGACAGAGGGATGCAATTCGGACTTTATGCAGAGGTGTGGCAATTTCTTGAACATCTTCCTGCAAGCGGTAAATCATGGGTAGGCCATAGCGAGCGGCATTAACACCAAGCTGTAGGACAAGTCTGGTGAGAAGAATATGGAGCATGACCAGATCATTCTCGTAATCAACGAACTGAAGAGCGTTGTCGTAAATAACTAGATGCAGCAACGCCAAGAACTGCGACTGGCGAGGTTTTGATCCTCGGTCACGATGGGAAGCATTCGAGACGGCTCGTCGGTTGATACCGGAGCTGGCTTCCTTGCTCATCTTGATGGATGAGCGAGACCGAGGAAGCTTCTCCTCAACTGCAATCTCATTGGCGAATGATGTTTCGCGGTCGAGCCATGTAATAACAGCCTCCATATATGCCTTGCGGACACGACCATCGGGATCTCTGAGAAGCCAGTGAGTGCCTTCCCATACGTGAATAGGCACAGGATTGCGAGACATGGCCAGGTTGCCGGTGAGCTTCTTCTGGGGATTTGCGACAAGAAGAATCTCTTTGATAGCACGGAGGCCCGATGCCCTGCCAGTGTTAAGACAGAAATAGTGGTCAAGCTGCTGACTTTCGCTTAGTTCGATTGCGGAGGCGCCTGGCCCGGCTTCGTTATTACCGGCCTTTTCGCCTCCTGGGGAAGAGTTGATGCTAGAAGATCGAGTTGGTTTAAGACGAAGGATTATAGCGGAAACCATGTCGGCAATCTGGTCCGCGTAATATACGTGGGTAGCCAAGTCACCAACGCACAATTCGAGTCTGCCCACAAGATGCTTAGTCTTTTGGCGCACAGTCGATTCGGGTTCAACGACAGCGGCGTTGCCATCGTCACTCTGGCTCGAGGGGCTTCGTATCCTAAATAGCTTCCTCATCTGTTTGATCAAGCCAAGTAACACGTCCATCATACTCAGGCCAATGAGATTGACGTCAGATCGTAGAAGGGAACTCATGATTGTCACCAATGCAAGCTGCTCATCGAGAGTAGAGTCTTGTACCGGAACTCGGAGCAATGTCTCCAAGGCCGCCACAAGGATAGTGTATCGGTCTTGTACAGGAGCCCAGCGAGCGATAATGCTGTAGATGCTGATGGCCCAACCGTTATCCCGCTCTCGATCGTCGTGAAGCTCCACCACTGATTCGCCCTGTGCGACTTTCTCTTGCGTGAATCTTAGTAGGGAGATGGTGGCACCATGAATCTGTGCACGTGTAGGAACAATAAAGATGCTTTTCAGACATTGCATGGCCAATACTCCAACTTCCTCTTCGGCGAGCTTATCGACATCACCTGCAGTTCCGGAAAGGGCAACGGGATTGGGGTCGTTTGCCCCATCCGTTCCCACTGTAGCAATGCTTGTCCTACGCCGTAACTGCTTCTCGGTATCGACCTTTTCCTCCTCTTCGAGTCGTTGATGTAGGGTTTCGAGGAAGTCGGGGGTGTCGGACCAGAGGTTCTCGAGAATTCGGGGCATAATGACATCCATTTGGCTACCTGTTATGGAAGACAGGGCGTCCGCTGTGGAAACGCTGCGAATAGCCTCAAGGCCTGCATTCCTCCAGCGAACTTTAACAGGAGTGGTGAGCGACTCCTTACCTGGAGCGGGTTTTGTCGAAGCTAGCTGAGCGTATAACCGAACAATTTCCTCGTATTGACGCAGGTAGGTCTGATCTGCCAGGAGAAAAGCCGCGTCGTGGTAATCACAGAAGGCGCCGAATGTAGGGAGCGAGGACTCGATCATGGTAATGTCGTCGGATCTGAGGACGCTGTCGAGGATCTTGAGGACGAATGGAGCAATAAGGACGGAATCCTTGTGAAGTTTTTCCATCAAGGCCGATAGGATCTGTAGAGTGACTTGGACATTTCTACAAAAGGGTAAGAATTAGCAATCACGAATTTCGACTAGTCTATAGCAATTTTCAGTCGTGATGAGGCAGAACTGTTGATTCTGACGAATCTGACACGTTGACGTTTGAAGTCCACGACGATGCGACATACCCAATACGCAGGCGCCAGACATCGCTGGCTGTCTTCTTCTCAAGAAAGGCACCAATTTTTTGTATCTTGGAACGACGGCTTGTGGCGTAGTATAAGAGGTAACTGAGCTCGCTGCTATTGGGCTTGACATCCACAGCGCCTTTCGTGGTCCGGGGATAACATTTTAGGACGAGGACCTGGTGTTTCGGCCGACACTTTTGCTGGATGGCGTTCATTGCGCTGGCGTTTCGGCTGATCACAGCCCAGCCCTGAAAAGTTAGAAGGAATTCCGGTGAAGTATAAGGGACAAAAGGAAAGGACCAGAAAAGAGAAAAAAAAAAGGAGCGAAGTTGAAGCAAGGAGAGAAGCGGATGGCAAGTGAGGTATCGTGGAATCGAGAGGTTGGAGTTGGATTGGAGGCCACAAAGCCAAGGAAGTTGCGCTGAGTTGGCAGCGGGCGGTGGTAAAACAGTCGGGAAGGGAAGGGTCAACTTTTAGAAGGGAAGGGACCACCTAGACTAGACGAGCCGGACGGGAGTTACGGGGATCAAGGAAGGTTCAAGGTGGAGAGTACATGTGAAGTACCCACTGACACTAAAAATTGCATTTCAGCCCAGTCCAGTTGGCATGGAGTCAGGCAGTGGAAGATTAAAGACAGGGGGAAATTAACCCATCGTTCATCGCAATCTGTAACGCCAGTAGCCGATGCTTGACTTCAAATTTAGATCTGAATCTGTCGCATAAATACATCACGCACTAAGTGAAGAATCAGGTTTGGCTGACATTGGGCTTTGATTGCCAGAGTATCCGTACACGTATGGGGGTTCTCCATCCATCATGGACTGTGCCTCTTGTTCAGGGGCTATTATGGAAGGCATCGGGTTCAGCGGATGCCTCTAGGGCGCCGAGGTACCTTTAAAGTATCGCGTCTAAGCCTAGACCATTGTTCCCCTGTTGTCGGGTCTTGGTCTTGGTCCTGTCCTTCATCAAGATGGAAACTTTCATGCATGTCTTGGTTATCTGCATTGTTTTATTTCGTGAGCTGTCTCGATATTCAGCTCAGCTCCAACTTCTATTCACTACAGTACTTCCTTGAAAGCGGTACATACAATATTTATCCACTGATAACTTCGAAATGGTAGTGGTCAGATTACTGATTAGCAGCTGCCCGTGACGCAATTGTTGCCATCCATCATCGTCATCGCCATTCTTGACAGCTCAGCACAAGCACCACCACAGACTCCAATTCACGTTGTCCAAAAACGCTTTTGGCTCTCACGCATACCAGGCGCTAATCTTGTTACTAGAAAAAGAGCCACTGAGGTGGTGGCTGACATCACATCTATTGACGACGTCTTTGTTGAATGCTGGCCGGGTGATTAAATAAATATTGACCCCAATAGACGATCCGAGACCCTGTCAGCATCACCGCTTGTAGATTCCAGATGCCACTACCAAGGTCCAGGGTCAGAAAAGCGCTGCGCTGTCATGTCAAAATGCGACATTTCCAGCCACCTTTTTGAAACAGCCATCGTTTGCGTTTCCCTATTCCAAGAGATCTTCGGCATGCCCTCCAGCGCTAACTGTCCTGTCCTGTACTGAAGACGGTCAAAGAGATCTTCAATTATAGTTTCCATTCTTATTTTTCGTCGCGTTCTTTCTTTACGTATTTTCCATTCCCTACCGTAGGGTGTCAGAACAATAGGTTAGCCGCTGTAAGCATGGAAGACGAAATAATTTAGTCATCGTATACACAGCAATTAGGCTATTTTATTAATTCGGCGGCCTGAGCCCTTGGTGGACAATTCCTCTGTTACTCGTCTATATAATTGCCTACCAAGTACCTACTCGACCTACCTATGCCACGTTGTCTTTTCTCTGCCCCAATATGATGATATGGCTTGTCTCCGATATCTAGCTCCTTTCAGGTACCTACCGGCATAGAGCAGTTGGTTTTCCATCTCGGCCGTTTCCGTTTCTCTGCAGGTTCCACGTACCATGATCTTCACTGCATGCCACTTTTTGTAGCCGGATGATCTGCACTTTGAGACCTTACTCAAGCTGGATAAAAATCACATCATCCTGAAGGCTTTCAATAACGCAGTTCTTTTCTTAATTCTGTATATTGTCGCGGTAATGGCTTACCTATTCTTCGTGTCCGCCTCACCCGAAAAGTAAGCCTTGTGACTTCCGGGTGTGATTGAGACTGTCCTTGTGACACAGCTCAGAGCGACGGGATGCTAATCTCATCTGTTTCTTGCACAGAGCCAAAGTTTCCTTTCGTCTGTTACTAGAAGCTTGGTAAACAGCGGTGGTGGGATAAATATGGCTGATGCACATGTGAATTGAATTGCTCTTCGGCTGGACTTCTATAGCCTTGGAATTGCTCAAGCCATCGCCAACATCGACCTAGATGCCAATCATACATCTGTGAAACTCAAGCTGGAAGACGAGAAACGGTATTGAGGCAGACATCCCTGTTTTCTTTCGACGAGAGTATCAAAATCGACGACCAACTGAGACGATGCTAGCCCCCGAGAACTGGAATGCATATGTTAATATCAAAACATGAATTTTCAAATGTCGAAGAAAAGGGTTCATCATCAAAGAGGTTCCGCAGGAAAACGATGCTTAAGGCCGTTGTCATAGCTTCGGCTTTGGTTTTATCAGCGACGGTGCGGTATGTATATAAATCTTTGTATTGAATTCCACGCAGAAAGGGATCGAAGAGTTAACAGCCTATGTTGGCCCATTGATCAGACGTTTATCAACCGGGTGAACGATTTAATCCTGACGCGACTCTTCAGGTGATGGAGTTCACTTAGGGCCACTTCAACTAGATATTGACGACGTTTCTAGTTCATTGGTAGGTATCATCCAAAGACATATACTACTCTGCACCCCTGCTTTCTGAGAAATCAGTGAATATCTAAGCAACAATGTATTAGAGGTACTACTTTCCGAAGATATGTTTCTCAGCATACTTAGATTAAGGCGTAGACTAAAGAGCTTGGTGGTATGCTAGCAGCGCTATTACTTGCAACAAAATTAGGTGACATATCTAAGATGTATATGACCTGGTACTCGATGTTACCGTGACAATACGAGCAAATGGGAGAAAGCAACGGGTGATGGAGACAAATTGGGAGATCGTTTGTTCGTTATCAAGTGGCGTGCCTTACCTGCGCAATAACGTTTTTGGAAATACCTACGTCGGGAAACGCACCGGGTATTCCTATTCGTACTCGTATACTTGAGGGGCCTCTGTGAGACTTGGGTATAAAGTGCAATTACGAGGTATGAAAACACAACATGATTTTCAAATATGAAATAGCTGCCGAGGACATCAAAACAGCAAAGCTATGTTTGCTAGAAAAGAACCGTTAGACCCGCCTCGATAAACAAAAAGAGATAAGCTGATGAGGCATAATAATAGAAAAGGCATGGGAGATGTTCTTGTGATCCTTTTCAATAATCAGACATGCTCAAGAGTATCATTTATCAGAAGTATTTGTGTAACCCTGCATTTCAATAGGCAAATCACACCGCCTGATCTGGTAATTCGTCTGCCTCGTCTAGGCAGGATCAGGCTCACGTTTATCAAGTTGCGAACCAGCTGACAGGTTATATATCCGGGTACATAACCCTCCAGGTTTGTTCGGCCAAGAACCTGAACCTGGTCCATGATACATACACCTTTCGCTTAACGAACCTCTTCGAAACAACGCACGTCAATATAAACCACTTGAAACAACACCCCGACATATAACGCTTTTTCAACATCCGCCATGTGTACACAGACAGAGACCAGAGAAGAATGTGTTCGTTGTGGCCATGCCGATAGCATTCAGGGACCAATTGAGAACTGTGGCCTGAGATCTCAGCAACCCTTCGACAGCCGGAACGACAATTACTATGTCGGTCGGTGCTATGGAGTAGCTACGACTTCATATACTGAGAGTGTCGTTTGTTCGACATGTGCGGCTACAGAAAAGAGGCATGAAAGCAAGGGAGCGGCTCATGTTGTCGCGAAATGATGTTTTTATTCAGCTCGGCAGCGTTGGCGAGATGGCGTATTGCATTCAGGCTATAGCCTCATAGTGTGTTGACAAGTTATTTGTACTGTCACGGTCGCTTGCCAGGGGGAGGTGTAACACTGTGTGTTCTCCTGAGGTACAGATATATCTGGGTTGGATCTTGTCTAGCAGATCGTGGATGGATGAAGTGGATCACATCAAGACTGCAAATTGTTTGAGAGAGACGATATGAAGCTGCGAAGGGAGTAAACTCTACAGGCTGTGGGATTCACTTGCAATCTTGAATATTTTGTTCGAGTTGTGTCGAGTCGTATGCCGATATACCAGATTGCTGAGGTCCATCTGGGGACTGCCCACAAAGGACCTTAGAATCACGATGGCCGGTTCAAACAGAGCAAACTGAGGAAAAGTTATAGGAGGAGACCCGATATCAATTTTTTCTTGGGTTATTTATGCAGATGAAGTCAAGTGCTTAATTCAAATAGGTAGGTCGCATTGTGATGATGAGAAAGTCCCGGGGGTTGATAACATAACAGGATGCCTCTTAAAGACCGACCGACGGCCCTGAAAAGAAATTCGTAGGAAGGAAAAAGAGAATGAAATCCTCTCAAAATGCTTGCCTATTTGAAGTCTGCCTTGTAAGGCACAGCCTCGTTATTAGCCTCGTTAGACAAGTTCAGCTGCTTACCTATATAAAACTGACCTCACCCCACTTTGGGATTGTTCTCACCGATCCTTCCCATCACCATGGACTGGCACGACCCTGATTGTCGCCGGATGGATCCCATCCCGTTCGACGGTAAATTATGGACTTGTCAAGCCTGCGGAACAATTGGTCCACTTGAATTCTCGGTGGACCATATTGCCGACCCTGTCGCTGCGCCTGAAAATGAAGAGGAAGAGCACCCATCAGAGGCTATCGTACCCTTATCGTGGCCATCATGCGTCAATTACCTGACCGAGACACCCGAAGAGAATATAAAAAAAGTCTTACAGGAAGTCAAGGCCAGCCAGGGCATGGTTTGTACTGGCATTACCCACCAGACCGCTACAGTGAGCGATGCTTATGGGCGAGAAGTGAGTTTCGAAGCCCGTCACTGAAACTGACATCTCACCAACCAAGTCAGATCCAAGCGGTGATCTATCCTGAGTTCACAAAAGTCTCACACATCAGGATCCTGGAGCTTCTTCCTGCATCTCTCGAGAAGGCGCTTGAGGGTCGCCTACTGGTAGTCGACGTGGACAAGCCGCCTGCTTACGAGGCTCTGTCCTACACCTGGGCCAACGCTAACAACGATGCCTCTCTTTGTCAACGTATATTCATTGGACGAGGCAACAGGGCTCTGCCAATTACCTCGAGCTGTCATCAAGCGCTTCGTCATTTACGCCAAGAACTAGAATCGGTCTTCGTCTGGGTAGACTCGATTTGTATCAACCAGTCTGACCTCGATGAAAGATCGTATCAAGTCGCCATGATGGATGACATCTTCTCCAAGGCAACCGTTGTTCATGCCTATGTTGGAGAGAATCAAGACAATGGCATCAATGCCATCTCTCTTCTCAAGGGTATTGCTGAGTCAACCGACCCGAGAATGACACAATTTGCAAATCATGCATCGATAATACTGGACCCATTCTTTGAGCGACCATTCTTTTCGCGTCTATGGGTGGTACAGGAAGTCCTGCTCGCTCGAACCGTTGTTTTGCATTGTGCTGATGAGTCAACACCAATCACATTCAATACGATTGCCAAGGCTCGCATAAGCGGCGTTGTTGTTCCGTGGTGGACTACGCATATTGGGAGGATTGGCCCGTATGTCAAGAGTGACCTTGTGCAGGTCCTTGCTGCGACCGCCTCATGTCGCATGACGGACCTACGTGATAAGATCTATGGCCTACTTGGACTAGTTGATCTAGAAGAAGCCGACATCTTGAAAGCAAACTACAATCTTATGGTTCGTGAAGTATACATTGGAACTGCCGCATACCTCATACAACGCAAGGGAAGACCCGAGATCCTCGAACTTACAGAATCATTGACCAACATGAAGCAACGCGAAACTTATGGCATCCCTAGCTGGGTTCCCATGTGGGACCTACAAGAGAGACCATTCGTCGTGGCTGATATTTCCCAGAGGTTAGGCGATATTCAGAATGGTATAAACGAAGCGTCAGATAGGATTCCTGCTCTATCAATACCTAGTTCGACCTCATCCCAACCCATCTGGAACCGCTCGATGAAATCCCTTCGCAAGAACGTTACGCTTTCGACCTCTGGAATCGAGACAGGAGAATTAGACCCGGAAAGATATTACAGAGCCGTGGATGCTGAAACAGGCTGCCTCATCACGTCGGGATACGAGATTGCAGAGTTGAAACGTGCCGACTTCATCCGCTTGTCGCCAAACAGCACAATTGATGGTGTCCATAGAGAGAACCATTACCGAGTGCTTCGCCAAGGCGTGGTAACCCTTGCCGTCAGTGGTCCCATGACAACGTTACGAAATGAACCAGAACGTATGCTAGTGTCGAGCGATTTCCTGGCTTTGGTCAAGATCCCAGGCTGCAAAACACTCTTTGTCGCTGACAAACATATTCGTCGAGACAACGTCATTACGTATAAGCTTATTTACCCATGCGCATCTGCAATCATATACTCGATAGGCAAGCAGCATCTCTACAGCAAACATCCGGAATTCGACAGAACATGTATCCTCGAAGCAACCCATCCCTTGACCCTGGATATCATTACGTTTCTTTACCAATGGAGATATCTAATCCAACCGAGGGAAGACGGATTGATCACATTCAACTCAGCTGATTCGTTTCTGATGAGTCAACGTATTGACGCCATGAACCTTTATTCCAGATATGCGGTCATCACTGAAATCGAATCACCATCTGTTTCGGAAGATGATGTCACTGCTTGGAGGCTCCAACTTGAAGAAGACCCAGATTGGACCAGCAAGCACGAGTCATCGTTGGTCGACGATTTCTTTACAGAGCTCTTAGGACTTGAGCATTTTTGGAGCGGGCAAACCTTTGAAAAACTGGCCGAATTAGACTTGAGCGCAGCACAGGACGACCTGAACTATTGTGGTAAGGTTCTAAATACCTTCTCGACGGTTGACGATTCCCAGAAGCAACCACACAGGCGGAAAGAAAAGTCTGGCAAAATCGAGGCTGAAATAAGTGGCTGGAAAGCCGCCTGGGGCCTTCTTTTCAAACGATTCAACGGACTGATCTCGATAGCCCTCAAGCAAGAATCGAGTTTATTCCCTAGATCAGTTGACGACATCTTTGAGTTGCCTGAGTCATGGCTGGGACCGTATAAGAACAAACAGGAGCTGAGGAGCGCATTGCAAGAGAGATATTTGCGTTGTACAAGGTTGTTGTCTTGGATAATTGAAACCGGTCATGCTTTCGAGGATGCACGGCAAGCTTTGGAGGGCCGGCGAGAAATGTTAGGCATGTTTGGGGTGGGAAGAGAAAACGAAAAGATTATAATTGAGTGATTAGGAAGATTATAGTTGGATATGAATAAGAGGAAACATATCAAAGCCACTCTTAGAGCCAACAAGTCAGAAATGACCCTCTCCCCCCTCTAGCCAGTCAGAGCCAAGCTATTGGTGATAACGATAGGGGAACCTTTGAGGGACTAATCAGGCAAGTGGAGGATGCCTAGACTACCTGGACCTATAAATTTCCATGTTTGACTCAACATCGTTCCAAAATTATCTCAACATCAACACCAACAAACACTGAAAACAACAACTGCCATCATGTATCCCAACTTTGGAATCTCCGCTGTAGGTCCTGCTCCTCTCCCTCCCACAGATACCCTTCTCAGCTTGCGAACAGGCAAAGTCCGCCCGATCGGCGGGGTAAACATCCGCAGCGCCATCAACAAGAGAGACCGTCAAGGAAAATGGGAGGTTACTCCTCTCGGTCTCGTGGGCGATGAGCATCACTACATCCATCATGGCGGTCCTGAAAAGGCTTTGCATCAGTACTGCGCTGCTCACTATGACTTGTGGAACGCCGAACTCCCTGGCCGTGACGATCTTTTCAAAATTGGTGGTTTTGGAGAGAACCTTTCAACAATGTACATGTCAGAACTAAATGTCTGCATCGGTGATACTTACCGTGTCGGAAAGGAAGTACTTATTCAAGTCACATCGCCCAGACAGCCTTGCTATAAGCTGAACCATCGCTTTCAGCATAAAAAGGCTTCAGCTATGACGCAGTCAACTGGACGGATGGGTTGGTACTACCGGGTTATCAAGACGGGTTTCATTGAGCAGGGTGATGAGATGCAGCTCGCCGAAAGAATTCATCCTACCTGGTCTCTTGCCCGGGTTCAGAACTATCTGTACCATGAAAAGGACAATTACGAGGCGTTTCGAGAGCTGGCGACTCTGCCTGCACTATCTGAAGAGATGCTGGATATCTTTCGCAAGCGCCTTGAACTTGGTACCGAGGACATGATTGGGCGTCTCGAAGGCGATAAGATCCCCGTGGTTTGGCGACCTTACAAGTTAGTCTCCAAGACAGATCTCACTACACGAGTCAAGTCCTTCGTCTTTGAAGTCAAAGACAACGACAAGAAAGTCGAGGGCTCAACCTTTGGGCAATTCCCTTTCGTTCGACTTCAGTTTGGACCAGATGGAAGTTTGTCCCGTGCCTACTCAGTCGTATCAGGCACTACAAGCCGTTTCGAATTGGGCGTTGCTCGAGACGACAACTCAAGAGGTGGATCAATCTATTTGCATGACCATCTGAATGTTGAGGATGTTATCAAAGTCGCACTAGGGCGCAATGCTTCTACGATTTCACAAGATGAGGCTTTGGACTCACAGGCCCGCAAACACATCTTCGTTATTGGCGGTATTGGCGTCACAGCATTCCTCACTGAAATCGAGAGGCTGTCCAGCAAGCAAGCCGACATCAAGATACACTACGCTGTACGAAGCCGCAACGACGCTGCGTACCTGTCTCGCTTACCGCTCGATAAGACGACCATTTATGCCAAAGACCACGGCCAGCGTCTCGATCTCGACCAAGTCATTCCCAAACCAACAGACAAAAATGGGAACACTTCTGCCGTTTACTGCTGCGGTCCAACTTCTCTAATGAATGCCTGCCGTACCACGACGACCGCTCTTAACTATCCCAAGACCGACATTCATTTCGAAGAATTTGGTGATGCAACAACAAGAACTGGAGAACCTTTCGAAGCAGAAATCAAGTCGACGGGCAAGATCCTCCAAGTTCCTGGCAAAAAGTCTCTTCTTCAGGTCTTGTCTGACGCTGGATTCGAGATCGAGTCATCATGCCTGGTCGGAAACTGTGGGACGTGTATGGTTGATATTTGTAAGGGAGAGGTGGAGCATAAGGGTGTTGCTTTGGATGAGGAGCAGAAAAAAGAGTCAGTGTTGAGCTGTGTTAGCCGTGGGAAAGGAAGAATTGTTATCGACTGTTAGATTGGAAGTAAGTTAGGCTGAACAAGGACCGGATTTCAAAACAGGAGGAAATGCATATGGGATCATTTGGGAAATAGAACTAGGCTTTTTCATTATCACGTTCATTCTTCAACTCGAACTAATACACGTCATATCCCGTGCATTTACTGACAGCCATTAATCTGAGGTAGTAAGAGGAAACAAACAATGCAAACGACACAAATCCTCCTTAACCCATTTTCTTGTCACTTTCCGTCTCCATCTTCTTGGCAACCTCTGTCTTGTCTCCAGCACTCTCTTGAGCGTCATCCTTAACCGTATCTGGTTCCGCTGCTTCATTTTTCTCCTCTGCGTTCTCCTTCGTCTCCTCTACCTCTGCCTTGGTCTCACCAGCTGTCTTGTTTTCAGACTCACTGAGATTCTTTTGCTCAGAATCCTGCTTCTCACCCTCTCCTTGAGCATCACCTTCTTTTTTGCCCCAGATTCTCATACTGGGCATCGAAACGTTTCCCAGAGATGATACAGAACTGGGGACCTTGGGCATGTTTGGCATGCTAGGTAGATTTGGCATCTGAGGGATCTTGTTTGGCAGCCAACCTTTGGTATTAGTACCGGCCGATTGAGCGACGCCGAAGAGGTAGTTGAGGTAATTTCGTTTCTCCACAGTGTCGGCACCTTCAATATTAGCATCACCGATGAGATCATCTCCCTTGTCGTCAGGGAGTGGTACCAGGGACGCGGCATTTGCGATATCGAGAGGTGACTCGTCCGGGAATTCATCGTCTTTGTCTTTGTCCTCCGCACCCTCGGCCTTTTCATTTTCTTCCGCACCTGGATCTTTCTCGAGGATTTCTTTGGCCTTTTCAGTTTCCTCGGTCTCTTCAGGTGGTGTTTCTCGGAACTTGGGATCGTCGACGATGTTCTCTTCGCTTAGGAACCACTCTTTGACAAGTTCAGCTGACTTTTCTGTCATATCCTCGTATCCACGATGCTTCTCAGGCCTGAACATGTTCATGTGCGCTTCGACTTCATCATCAGCCCTAAGCATGACACATCTTTCAAAGATCGGGTACGCTGAGTGGCTTTCTTCCGGAACAGCACAGAATGTTCGCTCGGGTACAAAATAGCCTCCACTCCAGTAGCCATTCTCACCGAGAGAACAGTAAAAGTCGTGCAGGCCAACACCCTTGAGTGCGCCAATACGTTCCAACCGGCGGTTGAGCTCTTTCTGTCTAAGGAGTGCGCCGACGAAGGTGACGTGATCTGAGAGCCAGGCGAAGGACTTTCCAACATTGCCGCGGTTGATGTAAGCCAGACCTTGACCGAGGGCATCCATACTTTGGCGGTATCCTTCGGCGACGGATTCTTTGTTGATGTTCTTGACGCTCTTCATTCCTTGAATGATAGCTTCTCGATTCATGTAAGCCGCTACACCACCAGCTGCGATGGCGCCAACTGTGCCCGTCTTGACAGCTACCAGCTGCCATGTCTTCCACTGAGGTCCTCGTGTACTGGTGGTAACGGCGGTAGAAGCGGCGCGCCCAGCACTTAGCCGAGCAAGGCTAGCGGGTGCGGCAGCAGATAAAGCTGTCATGACGTTGAAGACGCTGTTGACTTTTTGGTAGTTGGAGAAGGCGCCATAGACGAACATGGAGCGGGCCAGGCCGTTGTAAGGAGTATCAAATGTCAAAATGCCTTGGATTAAAGGGAAGAGGGGATCGTTCTCGTCTCCATTGTTGGCTCTTTCGTTTATGGCTAGGAACAGAGAGTCTGCTGCAACAAAGCCTCCCATGCTGTGTGCAACAAGGATGACACCGACGTCTCTGTCATGAGGAGGCCATGGCTTCTCGGACTTTTTCTTTCGAATATCCATAACCCGCTCCTTGAGCCTGTGCTGATGGTTCGCACATTAGACGTCTTTGATTTATAGGACAGGACAGCTTACCATTCGAGGAAGCCCTCGGAAGCTTGGGCTAGTTCTCCAGACGTTTCATACTTTGGATAGACGACGGACTCGACCTTGTCTTCTGGCAGTTGCTTGGCGACGGCGCTTTTGAGGTCCTTGAGAGTATTAGTGGCTGCTGACTCTATTTTGACCTTGGGCTAGTTACTTACATATGGAAATTCATGAAAGGTATTGTCGGTACCCTAAGCTTATGTTAGTGTTATCCTACTGGAAGTGGGGATATGATCACCTTGAACCCATGGATGAAGCAAAGTAATAGCGTACGCGGCATCGTGACTGATTAAGATGATGTTTGCAGGTCCTTGCTTGTCAGCGAGGACAAAGTTGAGTAATAATACAAAGAAATAAATAAAGTTTACAGCGACTTGTACAAAGAATGACGTTGTAGGTTGTAGGACAAATGGAGAGATTCCAGGTTTGCCAGCCACACTTGTTTGACGATACGCGTGGCGAGTGTGTGTCAAAAGGACAAATCCAATCCACTGAAAGACGTCTTGTTTAGTGATAACGTCATCGTATGCAGCACTAGCTCGACCATGATCAACATTTGAGAGGGGAAAAAGAAAAAAGAAAAAGCTTGATTGTTCCAGATCCATGGAAATCGTCTTTAGATCTTGTTTCGAATAAGCTAAGAGCTATCTAATTGCTTGGTAAAGCACTAAAAGCATTCATGTTCCAAGGTACAGTTGAAGAGACGATGAGCCGATGAGCCGATGAGGCTTGTGACATCCATGGACTGACCCCTGTAAGCACTGTAACCTAGGTACTGCATTACTTCTTAGGTAGCTTTGCCACCACTAGCTGCCTTAACCAACTCTTGCCGCTCAATGTCTTCGTTTTCGTCTGCATGGATAAAAATACCAATGTTGAGTGCCTTTTTCAAAGATTCCATGGTGCTGGCGTAGAGCATACGAAGCTATAAAACATTAGCATGACATAGCTTTACATGATACACAATATGGATGGAATAAATAGGTACCTTGATGGGCGAGTTTTGTGGAACCCACGAGATAAAGACTGTTTTGGTCCTGGAACCGTTAGAATTTATTCCAAGTACCTATGCAACCAGGTAGCCAAAATTACCTCTTTCCATCCTCTCCGAGATCATAGTCTACATCGTAAATTGCATATCACGGTTCAGGCTTTCCAGACCCATCGACAGCCGAAACGAGTTTCTGTCGAAAGATTTCGTAGTCCGTTTCGAATCCGGTTTCTTCAAGCACAACCTTCTGCTCATCATTGGTGATTTTGAAAATAACAAACTTGACT
This sequence comes from Fusarium citri, assembly GCA_004367485.1. Taxonomy (NCBI): domain Eukaryota; kingdom Fungi; phylum Ascomycota; class Sordariomycetes; order Hypocreales; family Nectriaceae; genus Fusarium; species Fusarium citri. The sequence continues at coordinate 53,328 of QHHH01000189.1, forward strand.
TTACTACCAGAGTTGAAGTGTAGAGCACTGGCTGCTGCGATGCATTCCCTGTCGATGGAGACACTGTTGAAGTCCAGTATGTTAGAAGGCGACATGATCTAGAAAGATTTGACTGTACCCTGAAGCAGACTGTCGCCTAGATGTTAGCAAGACTATAAATATGTGTTTGTCGGAAGACATACAGCCATTGTAGCAGAATCTCGATGTTACCAAAGCAAAGCGATGTAGTAAGTTGAGTAGATGGAAGGGTCGTTAAAGCTGTGGAAGACACAATTGTACGAGAGGAATCATGGAGAAAGGATAATCATGTTTGTACCCCAAGGAGTGCTTTAGTTTGTTCTTAAATATTCGTGAAAATCAAAGAATCCTTCTGCCTGATTAGGTAGACATATAAAGACTGGAACCAACGGGCTTCCCATAATATGGATGAGATGATCACCAAAACTAGTGACAGAAGACGACATGCTTTCCTGTAAGCGTGCGGTAAAAAATGGAATACAAGGCAACAGCGTTAAAATTTAAGACAATGGCTCATGAGGAACAATTTGGCAGAATCGGACAAAACTGGTTGCCTGCGTGCCTGTGTACGGTTTTAAAATTCTATCTCGTTGCCTGACTTACACGAGACAACCCAAAAGGTGACGCGTCTGTCTCATAACTATGGCACTTTTGCGACGAAGACAAATAGAATCTACTCTCCAAAATCCATAGCAAACATCTCCGTCGCAGGAGGTTGTCCGTTGATCCAATCAGCCAGGATCGACGTCATGTCATCATTCAAGAACACGCTCACGTTAGCATCAGCTTCAACTTGCTGTCCAAACTCTGGCCAACTGAGCGGCAAGTTCTCAGAAACACCCGCCACCTGAAGCGAATCGGTGTTCTGATCATACATGCCCACTGACGTGTTTTGTGACTCCACCATCCGCCGGGCTAGTCGTGCGAATGTATCACAGATCTGGTAGAGTTTCTCGGCACCGGCATGGATTTCACGCGCGTGGCGAAATGTGTCGACTACTTCCTCAAGAAGACTGACATCTTCAAGACTGGAGGCTGCAATGGAGTGGAGGAAGGTTACGACGAAGGGTGTGAAGGAGGAGTTATGAAGAGCCCTTTTCATGTGAGCTCATGGCCAATAGTGAGCTGCGGGTTACTTACCAGTCGATGTAGTCTGCTTTTGTGAACATTTTCTCTCCGCCGTAGCCTGCGAATGCGCGCAAATGGCTCTTCAGAGCGAGTCTGGCAGCTTGAAAACATTGTGAAGTCATATCTGTTCCAACGCCTGGCATAGCCGGTGCTCGAAGGAGTGTGGTGAGGGTTGAGTAATACATAATATCCCAATGGGTTAGTGAAAGAGCACGGATCTTCTTGAATCGGACTTGGCTACCATCGAGCTGTGAGACTTTTAGTATAGAGCATTTCAAACGTGGGTGTGGATGGGAAAGCTTTACGTTGTCCAAGTCGTGTCTCCACCGATGAGCGTCAGCAACTAGAGAGTCAATCCATTGTCTTCGCTCCACAGCTGGAGATTGCAATGCAGCAACAGAGTATAGTTTGTCAAAAATCAAACCTTGTATCTTAGCTAGCCTAATGACCAGACGAAAAAGCTCAATCCAAGGCTTTTCGGCAAGATCATCCGGTACAGCAGGCCAATGTGCGTCGACCTCAATATCCTGGATTCTAGACGCATTACCCAGATGGATGGAATTAGTCTTGTCCATGACGTAAAACGTCCAAAATAGACGACGTTTGATTTCAGAAAAGCCGCTTTGGTCTTTCTGATATGTGACTTCGCGATGGTAGCCCAACATTTGGCAGTGACTGAGGCCTGCGTTGACAAGAGTGCGAGCGAGGACTGGCTTACTCTCGTTCTGGATTTTGAGAACCTACACAGTCACATGAGTAACAGGATCTCAGAAAAAAGATTTTGGAACTTACGGCAGTTGTGAGCACAACCACATTTTCAAAACTAGGTACCGTCAGAGTCTCGAACGTTTCAAGTCCTAGATTGAAGTTTCGCTCAGCTTGAGCTTTCAATGCCTTCAAATCATGCTCTTTGCTCAAAGGATGTTCGGTTATGATGAATTCCCTAAAGAGAAGACGCATGATACCATTGACACTTGTGATGTGACCGAGAGTTACTGGTTCTGTGGGAAAGTAAACCTTCTGGCAGAAATGCTCGATCAGATTTACGTTTGTGACTGCATGACCCGGCAGAAAGCGAGTTGGATTTGCTGTGTTTTTGTTAGACACTCATTAACCGTTGGAATGGTGAGAATAGGAAAACTTCCCACCTTTGATGGTACGCAACACTGTGAGAACAATGGAAGCTGGTAGAGGAACGATCTCTGGTATAGACCGCGTTGGACCGCTCATAGGCTTCTTGTTGTCCTCACTATGAAGTATCGAGTGTAATTGGCTGAACGATTCACTAATTGTTTGCTGTCCCTCTGGCGTTTCCGCAGCCACGGACCGTTTGATCTCTTCACTGGCCACTTGAAACTGACCGATGAAGGACGAACTCCCTTCGTATAAGTTACCAACGGGTGATGGGGCAACATCGTATACACTAGGTTCAGAAGAGACAGCTGGAGAGACAGAAGAATCTGGCTTCTTGGTTGAGGGTGCCGGTGTAGGCGAGGATAATTCAGCAGGCTGTTTGTCTAACCGAGCCTCGACTTTAGCTAGTCTAGTTTCGAGGGTCGCCACATATTCTTCTCTTTGATTGTGGTCAGTATGATTATAGCAGAGGGTTGGGGGGCTTACAGTTGGGATACCCTATTGTCATGTTGTCTAGGAGCTGATTGCCCGGAATGGGCTTGTTGACAAGCTATACCGGCAGCTTTACAGTTACCACAGGGGTGAGATCGGTCGCATCGAATCTGGTATAGTTCAGCTGAGATATCCTTAACCAATGGAGTTGACTCGGACTACCTTGCGAACTTTGCATGCTTCACACTATTCATAGTTAGCGTACGCCTTAAATGCAGCCCTACGAGGCTACTCTAGAGTCAATACAAGAAATATTCCTCCATTCATATTGATCTTGTAGCTCAAGGCTTAGAGATGTGAAATGTCGTCTCAGAAGAAAACGAATTCAGCGAATTCACCATCATCAAATTCCACCAAAACCTCGTGTACATTTCAAGCTTGGTGGTTTATCTTCATGGTACGTACCGCTCTTGGGACCTGGGAAAGACGGGCTCGCCTTGCTAGGATTGTCTCTTCCATGACTCAATAAGAACTCGTTTTCAGGCTTTAAACCTGTCGTAGAATTAATGTCGGTTTCACGGGAGAACGGGAGGACGGATATTGAGCTTATGCTGATGTTGTTCTCCCACGGTCCCGTGGAAGCGCGGGGTCCGAATGATTGGGGTCACTAACCCAGTACAGCTAGCGTTGATCTTTGACGATTGGATATCCTTTCTTCCACGGGCCCGCTAAGATAAGGGGACAGTGGATCGATCATCTCCAGGGATAATCAGCATGAGCCTTACGACTGACTACCCACTTGGGATTAGGTCAGTTTTCAGGTCAAGTATTACAAGTATTCAATGCTTCCACCAGAATTGTTCAATCTCGTTGGTAAAGCAATCTCATCTTTTCATTCTAGTGCCTTTGAGTGTCTACCGGTTTCTTCTTTTATATTTACTAATTATATACTTGTTCCTTTTACACCCTTCACCGGATGACAGCAACATCACAGACTACAACGACCTCACAAACACCCAATATGGATCTCGAGAACGAAAAGAAGACCCTTGTTGAGGAACCCACAACAACAACAACAACAACAACAACAACACAAGATGATGGAGAGAAACAAGCAAAAATGGGAGATCTATGGGTAAGTCCAAGGTTCCTCGGCATAACGGAAACTAACATCTGACAGCGCGCCTTCCAATTTGCTGATCGTCTCGATGTGTTCTTGAACATCACATCTCTCATCTGTTCAATCGCAAGCGGAGCAACCATGCCTTTAATGACGATCATATTCGGGCAATTCACAGGAAAATTCGCAGACTTTGCTGGAGGTTCAGTAGACAGTGACGATTTCAAGTCTGAAGTCAACTCCTTTCTGCTCTGGTTCATCTACCTCTTTGTAGCCAAGTTCGTCGCTCATTCTGTTGGTTTGAACTGTAGAACTTGCAAATTAACATTCGAATAGGTTCATTCTCGCCTACATCGCAACAACATCTATCACGATATCCGGTATTCGAACAACACGAGTACTCCGACAGAAGTTTCTCGAAAAGCTTCTACGAACCGAGATCTGGTACTTTGATACGGCCAACGTCGGATCTCCTGCAACTCAGATGACTACCAATGTCACTCGCATCAACCAAGGTATCGCTGAAAAGTTGTCTCTCCTAGTTCAAGGACTCTCCATGTTTGTCTCAGCTTTCGTGGTGGCGATCGCAGTCCAATGGAAGCTAGCCCTCATCACCCTTACGGTCGTGCCTCTCTTCTTCTTCATCATGGGTGTCGGCATGACAATTGCTGCCCCCATCGAAGCAAGAATCACGAGTACTCACTCAAAAGCCAACGTCTTCGCACAAGAGGTTTTGGCATCGATCAGGACAATCCACGCGTTCTGGGCTCAAGACAGAATGGTCGACCGTTATCATCAATACCTCAAGGAAGCTCATGCTCATGGTAAGAAGAAGTCGGTTCTTTGGGGAATCATGAGCTCGTCCACGTACTTTTGCATGTACTCTGGGAATGCCTTGGCCTTTTGGCAGGGCTTCCGCATGTATCAGAATGGCGAGATTGATTCTGTTGGCACTGTTTTCACGTAAGACCTTATATCTTACTCATCTCCTGGCCATTCTAACAGTCAATTTATAGTGTCGTTCTCTCCGCCCTCCTCGCTTCATCGTCGATCGGCCTACTGTACCCTCAGATCCCAGCCCTTACCAACGGCGCAGCAGCAGCATCTGAGCTGTTCAAGATATTCGACAAGCCATCTCTTCTAGACCCTCTTGCCGACGAGGGCACGGTCCCTCAAACATGCCACGGACATATCCAAGTCGAGAACCTTTCTTTCTCGTACCCTTCGCGACCTGATACACAAGTCTTGAAGGACATCAGCCTGGACATCCCCGCTGGTAAGACGACAGCCTTTGTCGGCGCGAGTGGCTCTGGTAAGAGTACCATCATTGGCTTGTTAGAGCGATGGTATATGCCAACTTCAGGACGTCTATTACTTGATGATGTGGATGTATCAACCCTCAATGTCAAATGGTTCCGATCTCAGATGTCTCTCGTTCAACAGGTAAGTGTTAACCAGACCATAATTGGGCCCAGCTAACGCTACTCCAGGAACCTGTGCTTTTCAGAGGCACCGTATTTGAGAACGTTTCCAGAGGATTCACCGACGCCCAGAAAGCTCTCCCCACAGAGCAGCAGAGGAAGCTGGTTCAAGAAGCTTGTGAGGCCAGTTACGCACACGAGTTTATCAAGAATCTGGAGAACGGTTACGATACTTACCTTGGCGAGCGAGGTGGCAGCCTCAGCGGTGGTCAGAAGCAAAGAGTTGCTATCGCTCGCAGTGTCGTCTCAAACCCCAAGATCCTACTCCTTGACGAAGCTACCAGCGCTCTCGACCCTACCGCCGAACGAATTGTGCAGAAGGCCTTATCGCGTGTTTCTCAGGAACGAACTACACTCATTATTGCCCATCGACTATCGACTATCAAGAATGCTGATAAAATCGTGGTCATTTCCGCCGGCCAAGTTGTCGAGCAAGGTACTCACGATGAGCTTCTAGCTGTCGATGCTCATTATGCTAGGCTCATCCGTGCACAGAATCTCACTGTTATGGATCACGATAACAAGACAGAAATCATCTCTAAGGAGAACTTGGATGAATTCGACACGAATGACACTCTGGAACGAACCATGACAGTACAGACTCAGAAGTCCATAGCTTTGGACAAGGCCAAGCCAAACAATAGATCCATTCTATTATCCATCTTACTCATCATCAAGGAGCAAAAAGCTCTTCTCCCTCTTATCATTGTTTCTGCTGTCGGCTGCGCTCTTGCTGCGGCGACGTGGCCTGGTCAGGCTATTCTCTTCTCACGAATCATCACCGCCTTCTCCATTGAGCCCTCTGCCTCGGACGCCAACTTTTATGCCCTCATGTTCTTCGTCATCGCTCTCGGGAACCTGGTCGCTTACGGCATCATCGGGTGCATTTCCAGCCATGTTGGTCAAGCGATCTCGTACCGCTACCGCCTTGAGTTGTTCACCCGAATGGTTGGATTGGATATTGAGTTTTTTGACCGAACCGAAAACTCATCCAATGCCCTAGCCTCTATTCTCTCGTCGATCCCTGATCACCTCCAGGAACTTCTTGGTCTGAACATCTTTGTCATCGTTGTGATGATTGCCAATATTACCGCCAGTTCGATTCTTGCACTTGCATATGGATGGAAGCTTGCTCTTGTCATGATCTTCGCTGGTCTGCCTCTTCTAATGGGATCTGGATACTTCAAAGTCCGTCTTGAGTCCAGACTACATGACAGCAACGAGGCACGTTTCCGCGAGAGCGCGAGTCTTGCCAGCGAGGCTGTTTCCACTTTGCGAACCGTTGCATCTTTGACTGCCGAGAATGACTTCATTGATCAGTACTCTGAAACCCTTTCCAGTATTGTCGTCAAGTCTGTGAAGTCACTCTCTATCTCCATGACTGCATATGCCTTCTCGCAATCAATCGAGTTTCTTGTAATGGCCCTTGGCTTCTGGTATGGCTCGCAGCTCATGACTTCTGGCGAATATACTGCTGAGCAGTTCTTCCTCATTTTTATTGGTATTCTGTTCGCGGGACAGTCAGCAGGACAATTGTTTGGGAACCTGAGTAGTCTCTCAATGGCTCAAGGGGCTGCCAACTACCTCTTCAATATTCGTGAGGAGACGTCGGTCATTCAGGAAACTGATGAAAACAAGGACAACGGTCCCGACTTCGACCAAGCTATTTCCGTTGATGACGTCCACTTCAGGTACAAGAACCGAAGCACCAAGGTTCTTCATGGTTTGAGTATGGATATCAGCCCTTCTCAGTTTGTCGCGGTTGTCGGGCCAAGCGGATGCGGCAAGTCAACTTTGATTTCCCTGCTTGAGCGTTACTACGACCCGATCCGTGGTAAGCTATGCGTCGGCCAACAAGACATCAAGAATATTTCTCCTCGGCGTTTCCGTTCACAGATGTCTATCGTCCAACAGGAGCCTGTTCTGTACGAAGGAACTGTACGAGAAAACATCTTGATGGGCTTGGAGGATGAGGTTGCCGACTCAATCGATGAACGCCTCAACGAGGCAGCCCGCCAAGCGAACGTTCTTGACTTCGTCACATCCCTCCCCGAAGGATTCAACACTCCTTGTGGCGCTCGCGGCGCAGCATTCTCCGGTGGACAACGTCAACGCATCGCCATCGCACGAGCGCTTATCCGCAAGCCCAAGCTTCTTCTCCTTGACGAAGCAACTTCAGCCCTGGATACTCATTCGGAAAGATTGGTTCAAGAGGCTCTTGAGCAGACTAGGAAGGAGAGTGGGTGCAGTGTGATTGCAGTTGCGCATCGACTGTCTACTATTCGAGATGCGGATATTATCTTTGTGGTTGTCGGTGGACAGGTAGCCGAGGCTGGATCTCATGAGGAGCTTCACGCCAGAGGCGGAATGTATGCGGACATGTGCAAAGCCCAGTCTCTGGATAGAGAAGCAGGCGATCCATAGATTTCTTTCTTCCCTTCTTTCTTTATTTCATCTATTACATAGACTCTTATACGTTCGATCTACCTTCAACAATTTGTTAGATACCAATGATTATCTCAGTCCTTATCATCTGATCATCTCTTCTAGCTCGTTATCGCAAAATGATCCACTAGTCTAATTTTCTTGATATTGTTTCGTCGATCAGGGGTATACATTGTCATTAGCGCACCAGTCAAATTCCCCTGCCGGAAGGTTCGGCAGATAACAGGTGAACTATCTACATGGTTTATGTGACAGTATCATACTGTTACTCCGTAGTTTGACGGAAAAGGTTCACAACAGCAATTGAGCCTATTTTGAAGTCTCCATGATTTCATCAACTAGTGTGTTGGATGCAGGGGTTAATGTGACAATGGTAACCTCGAAACGCCCGCTGCTGACTCTTTTACATAACTTTGAGTCATCCTTCTCAGAATTTATCACAAATTTGTATTACATGGAGTGATCACGCAGTCTTCCTTTGAGTCGTCACGCCGCACTATTCATTACTTTGGATCCTACGACCAGCCATATCCGCTTTACCCATCAGGCTAAATTCGATCAACGGATAAGCCCATGAGGTTGTTTTAGAAGATAGCATGAATTGTCACAGCAGAGATCCCTTCCTTATCCGTAGTAATACGGAAGAATAGCTGGAAAAAGAAGGTCGAGAATCGGAAGCAGACAGCCCGAACCTTGTAACGGTGGAGACACGGCGTTTAATACGACGTTGTTCTACCTTCTCCACCCAAAAGGTAAAAGGAGTCCAATGCCGGTAGTTGGAGTAAGATAAAGTGTGGCTGCAATTGGAACCTGCATTGATTCCCCTGAGGGATGCTTCCGAGTTCAGAAGGGTTTATTGAGATTTCAAGACAAGCATTTGCATGTCAGAGTTGTACTCCGAGAGTCAATGGCTGACCAAGACTGACATGGTCTATAATGGGACCAAAGTGTCGGTTATTAGCCAAGCGAGCCAAGAACCCTGAGCTACCAAAGCAAAAAGTTAATATGTATAAATACAACCACAAACCTTCCACTTAATATCTCGCATTCTCCAGTGTTGATCCGCACTGACCATCAAACATGGACTCTCTACCATCTCTTCGACGCCTCGCCTTCGCTCTTCTCTCTCTGACTCCTACAGTCTTGGCCCAGGACAAGGCTGAGGTCCTTACCAAGTGTCTCGACAAAGCCGGTGTCCGCAATGTCATCGACACGGACAGCTCTTGGGCTGAGGAAACTGTCATGTTCCAGAAGCGTCTCAAGGCAGACCCAGAGGCCATCGCTTTCCCCGAGAACCGTGATGAAGTCGCCGCTTCTCTGAAGTGCGCGCGTGACGCAAAGGTCAAGGCCAACGCCCTCGGACCTGCGCATTCATTCCAGGGCAATGGCTTTGGAAAAGCTGGGAACCTCGTCATTAACATGGCTGCCTTTGACGAGGTCAGCTATGACAAGAAATCTACCCTTCTCACTTTCGGAGGAGGCACCCATGTTGGCCCCGTCCTCAAGTATCTCTGGGATACCGCTGGCCGCCACATTCCTCACGTCCGTGGTGCACACGTTGGCGTCACTGGCTCTAGTATTGGGGGAGGCTTTGGTACCACCTCGCGATTCCTTGGAACTCCTATGGACAACCTTGTTGAGATCGAGTACATGTTGTACAACGGAACCATCGTCAACGCAAAGAAGGGCTCTGACCTTTTCTGGGCCGCTCAAGGCGCTGGTGCTTCCTACGGCATTATTCTCTCTACCAAGACCAAGACTCACAAGCCTCAGTTCGACAAGGCTATCAACTTTACCCTCTCAATGGGCGACCTTAGCCCCGAAGCTGGAGCCAAGGCTCTAATCGCCATTCAGGACTACTCCCTGAGTAAAGACTGCCCCGATACCTGGGCTTTCCGCTGGAGCATGAACGCTCCTCCCTATGGTGGCACCGGTTACTTCTACGGTAACCCTGATAAGTTTGACAGCGTCATGGCCCCTCTTGTCAAGAAGCTCAAGACCATCAACTCTAACGTTGCGGTCAAGAGCACTGTCCTTTCCTGGTGGGATTTGGAAGTCGCGGTCGCTGGCCCGGGTATGAACCAGCCCAACGGTGGAGCTCTTGGAGGCCGAGCCTTCTACACCCAGTCTTTGACTACCACCACCGACCACCCTCTTACCGTCAAGCAGGCCCAGATCCTTTTTGAGGGCACCACCCTTGCTTTCAACCGCACTGACATGACCAAGTTCGGATACATGGACCTCTGGGGCGGTGTCTCCCGCTCTATCAAGGACAGCGACACTGCTTATGCTCACGGTTTGAACCTATGGTTGATTCGGTGGGATTCAAATGGTGTTGGCGCCTACCCCAGCGACGGTATCGCCTACATGAGAGCCGGCATCAAGCCCTTCGAGGAAGCTCTTGTCAAGGGCGGTGCTAAGCTCCGTGGTTTCGTCAACTATGCTGATACCGAGCTTACCGAGGCGGAATGGAGCTCTCGTTTGTACGACGGCAACTACCAGCGTCTCAAGCAGATTAAGGCTCGTTACGATCCCGAGGGTCTTTTCATCAACCACAAGCAGTCTATCCCTTTGCCTTGAGAAGGACCAGGTACCTGAGCAGGGGAATATACTTTGTTATGTATATATTCAATAGCCAATCAAGTTATCGTGAATAAGCATAAAGCCAATAAAAGATTCGACACCTGAACCCCGCTCCAGCGTCGTATGGCGGCGTGCATGGCTCCGAAGTTTCAGGCCAGGAACAGGGCTAGTGAGTCTTTTGCAGTTGCGTTCATGACGACAGAGACTTTTTAACCTTGGTTATCGTCTGGCCTGCCCTGCCTTTGTGTCGATTACGGAAGGGTTACTAAGCTCAACAAAACCTTATATAACGTTATACTTTATATCGAACCCCTCTTCTCACCTTTGCGTTCTCAGTTTCTACCGTCTGATTGACCCATCCTCTCAAGAAAATGAAGCTTCTGAACCCAATTACTCTTATACTCTCGCTTGCGTCTTCTGCTCTCCCAATCGGGGTCGCAGCGGAAAGTTCGGCTTCCGAGGTTGGTCGATTGAGGGGTGAAGAAATCAAGTATCAGGGATGCATGCCAGCCCATCTGTTTCACAGCATTTATGTACCGTTACTAATTGTTTATTGGCAGTGACTCTTTACGTATCGAAGCCTCACAGATCTCTAGGCTATAAGAAACCTGGAAGTACAACTGGTGTGCTGCTATTGACAGATATCTACGGGTTAAAATTGGAAGCAAACAAAATTTAAGTCGCAATCCAAACTTCTCAATGCATACTAACCTGTAGCAGATTGGCCGACAGATTTGCCAAGGAGGGTTACATCACTGTCGCACCTGATCTCTTCAGAGGCTCCCCTGCGCCAAGCGATGAACCCAGCTTCAACGTGACCGAATTTCTTGCCAAGTATCCTCCCAGCGTGACTGATCCAGTCGTCGCCAAGGCAATCAAGTACATCCGCCAGGAACTTAAAGTTAAAAAGGTTGCCGCTTCGGGGTATTGCTACGGTGGCCGATACGTCTTCCGCGAGCTTGATAAGAAGGGTGGCGTAGATGTTGGGTTCACGGCGCATCCTAGTTTGTTGCAGACTGATGAGATTCAAGCTGTAGCAAAGCCTGTCTCTATTGCTGGTGCTGGTAATTATGCTGTATGCCATTTTCGAAAGCTTGTTACTAACAGTGTCTAGCCAAGGACGACATCTTTCCTCAGCCGAGACAAGCAGAGACCAATGCCATTCTCACTAAGATTGGGAAACCTTTCACTTCGACTCTGTACAGTGGTACGACCCATGGCTTTGCGGTTCGTGCTAATTCTTCAGATGCTCAGCAAGCATTTGCCAAGGATGAGGCTTTCTACCAGGCTGTGCGATTCTTTGAAGCCTGGGACTAGTTGATTTATGATGTTGAGTTTTATGAGGCTACTCCGAGTTCTGTATATAACTTTACCTGCGTATTATATCAAATTTACAGATTATAACAACAAAGCAAGCACAAATTACGTCTTTGAATAAACTATTACAGATGCCGGGTGGGTGTCATACTTAGATCTGAACTTTATCACTGGCAGTGTCCCCTAAACTTTCATACATGGCTGGTTTGGTTATAACGTTCGGTTTCTATTTTGAGTTTCTTTGAGAGGTAGGCCCTTTAAAGTATTATCCCATGCCACAGAAGTGTCCAACACGGCTATACACTTAATCGTCATGCAACTTTCCCTGCCGCATGATGGACTCTTGTTTAATATCCCAGCGAACAACATTGCCTTGACCTACTGATCCAAGCCACCCTGTCTGCGATCAGTTGCTTCTCTAATTATACCTTCCCATCCTCGAAACTGTCTTCAAAAATCTAGCACCCTTATACCAAGTTGCTACCGAATACCTCTTGAAGCCGAAACAGAACATCCAACACCACAGGTCCACGACGGAACAGCCAAAGCCACCTGAGCAGCAACGCTGAATCCCCCAAGAGACCATGCAGCCAACATGGCAAAAACACGAGCGACCCGTTTATACGATATACTTGGCTCCTCTCTGGGCTCTAGAGCATCGATACCCGCGACATATAGACTGCTCCCGCCTCCCAAGGAGCGCTCTATTATGGAGAAGGCGTCGATCTTGACTTATATGCGAGAACGAGAGATTTGGGAAAGGAAAATAGCCGAGGAAGTCGCTCGAGGGTGGATGTCCTGGGCATACAACAAATATCAGCGCTAAGTCCTTGTCAACATGCTTGATTTTGGGTCTGTGTCAATCAGAAGGGGGAAAAAGAAAGAAAAGATTTCTCTGTATCAAGTACGCATTGCCGAGCATCTTATCTCCTGATGTGTTACTAGCAACCCCCAAACAGTGCCAGCAAACGGACCAAGTCAGTTCTGGAAGTTCAATCAAAGTTCATAATAAAAAGAGATCCGCGCTTTGCAGGGATGGTGTATGTGAATTATCAAGTTTCTGCTCCAAACATTTCGAAGCTATACTGTACACTGAGCCTCAGTGAGTATGCAAGTCAATGCATGACGCTACGCAATATCCCTCCTCAAGAAAACCGCGTCTACTGGGGGTTCGTCGTCGTCCAGATAAAACGCAGGTTCCGAATGAATCAGCCTGTTAAGGTCAGTTATCAAGTCATATAGTTCAGATCAACATAACGAACCTGTAGCCCCGTCGCTCATACCAATCCTGGTTAGTAGACTGAAAGAATGTCAGCCCAGCAACCTATTAAGAAACTCGCAACTTACACCTAGCTCTGTTCCTGTTTTCTCCTTGTGAATCTTCTTCTGCATATCCTTCTGAGCAGTATCGAGTGCCAATGTCTTGGCGCATAGCGGGTAATCAATCGCCATGGATTCCACTAGATCCATCGCCGCTCTACCGATACCCTTGCTTCGCAGTGCCTTGGAGATGTAAAAAGTCTTGATCCAATAAACTCCTTCCTTGGGAAGGTCAAGGACAAAGGTCCCTGGCTTCTCATTGGTGTCGTCGAGTGAAATGTGGCCACAAGGATAAAACTTTGTTTGCGATGACGTTCGTGGCTTTGCTCTGAGAGTTACGGCTGTATCAACTAGCGGTTCTCTCTCCTATATGTTTGTTAGAAAGATCTTTCTGTATCTCTGAAACCTAAGTCTTACAGAAGGGAATGCATCCAAATGCAGTTGAAGCAATTCGCGGTCCTCATGGAGGGTCTAACAAGAGTTTAGAATTAGTAGGTAGCCACGAGGATGCTAGACAACCGGCAAACCTACGATCCAGAAGATACACTTTCGTCCTGTAGTTTGCTTCTCTCTCCACCCTTCAACGCGCTGTTTATCCCAACCACATTGCACTCTCTGTTCGTACAGTCTTTTCACGTGCTGGGCCGATGTGGGGTCCCAAGGGACGAGGACAATTTGGTCTTTTTGAGTTGCTGACGGCATGACGAAAATGAAAGGTTATGATTGCAGTATTTTTTTCATTGACTATTGAACGGATTTATTATAGCTTTCGCGACCAGTTCAATGAGAGCTCGCTCTTATTTGAACAAGTGTTAGTTTCTTGGTCACACATGAGTCATAGAGGAGGCTCGGAAGACAAGTTTGTCCGCAGCTCCGATCCATATCCCGGCTTGTAGGTCGAGGATCAAGGAATTTCCTCTGATATTCTAACTTGGTTATCCATCGTTGGATAATGTGAGATTGATCTGGGCTACAAAAATAAAACATTGTACAGTTCATAAGATTCAAGGATCAATTATCGTGAGCGAGATCTCAATTGTAAGTTGAGGCCTTGGCACAGGTTGTGTCAGTTTGATCCCGACAGAGCCAAGTAGGCTTTAGATAATCCATCATGCATGAATATCATTTTGTTACAACATTGCGTCCTATCTGTCTCTTTGCCTCATCTGCCTATCAGTCGCACAACGCCTGATCGATGCTTTCCATACCAATTGAAGGGCGGTTCAACCATCTCTGCTTCAGAGAGAGTCCAGTTCTCGACACTCCACCATTGGCCTTTGACGAAACAGCAAAGACGGAAGTAATTATAAGTAGTTCTGTATCGGGCTCAAGAGCTCGTGGGATTGACACAGTAGCCACTGGAATAAGTGTTCTCTGTCTGACGATATTGGTGTTCGAATCTGGTTTGAGAGGGTAAGCCTCGGCGGCTGTCCTCGAGCGATTTAGAAAAGCTTCGATCACGACGCCACTTGTTCCATCTGCTGATGAGATTACTGTTGAAGTTTCGTTTGATAGGTCTTTCCCAGACATGTCAGAGGTAGAGTCATCTGGAATTGCAAAGGTCGCGTTTTGGCCAAGTATGGCAAACCCCCCCTCGACTGTGAAAAGAGAAGGGATGGTATGATGGCAACGTATACGATGCGCCCGAACATGCCAGTCCGGCCACTGGTCAGTGGGCGGAATTAGAACGGAGTCGACAGATACATGTCGATCATTCCAAGGAAACCATGTTACCTTTGCAAACTGAAAGTTTCCTGCAATGTTGCGATCTGTTGTGCTTGAGACTTCTCCAAATCTCACCATACTGCATTTCCACTTAACCGCATAGTTTTCTCCGCCGTCTCTACTCAGTGCCAGTTGATTGTCTGGAGCAATTTGCTTGATGAGCGGTCCTGTGGGGACCGAAAAGCCAAAGGCTGACGAGTAGGCAAACTTGCAATATTTCGCTTGATTTGCTTTCATCGGCCAAGCCACAAATTGGCCAGGTGTGAGCATAAAGTGGTGGTTTCCAAGCGGGTGGTTGCAGAGAATCTGCTGGGGGGGCCGGACAACTTGACAGGGAGGATCGAAATCGGGGTATGGTAGTGTTTCCGAGGTCCAGAACTCGTCATCATATGCCAGACCGACTGCTATCAGCGTCTTAGTTGACCACAAGGTGGATTGAGGAGAATTATAGTCTTCACTCATATACATGTTCCTGCTAACTGTTAGCGGGAGGAGCTACTTGGGGTTTGCTTGTGACACATCTGGCGATAAGAAGCCCGGATGGTGGGAGGGATCTGGACTAGGCTCAGCTTACGGGTAACGCCACCCAATTGTCAAAGTACCATCAGTAGCGAAGATTTCGGATGAATTTCGCGCCCACCACTTCATATGCCGTGTAAGGAAGCCCTTGATAGCTGATGGTGAATCAAGTGGCTTGGGCATACTGGGTACTTTGGCAAAGGCCAAGGCACCAAAGAATGCTCCACAAGCAAATCGGTATGTCAAGGACCGACCGAACGGGATAGCAGAGCCTGTGATATGCGAGTTAACGTGTCGGTCTTGGGAGTTTGTTAGGCGGCTTACCTTCTGAGTCGAAGTACTTCCAGAAGTCGGCACCAAATTCACGGGCCCGTTGTTGGTACATCTCGCATCTCTCCTTGTCTATATCGGCAGCGAACTTCGAGTATAGAAGCTGACTAAATTGGATAGCAAAACTGCCAGAGTAATAGTCCGCTTGTCGTCCCACTCCAATTCCATCGTAACGACCACTAGAAACAGCCACGCTCCGCTCTTCATCGGCTTGCTCAGGAGTTTGCCAAGGTCCGTCGGCTGACCAGCCACCGCCAATATAGAACTGGTCCAACAACTGAAGATCGGCATCCATGTCGCCTTGGACTTCAGATAGAGGCACTCCACAAGTCTTGACCAGAGCCAAGTTGCAGAACACACGGAACCATCGCCAATTTGTTGGAGGCATTTCCTTTCCATTGATAGAGCTCAGCCAAGACTTGACATTTATTTTCTGTCTGTCATTTAGCGGATTGTAAAACCTGTTCGGGGCTGCAATAAGTGCGAATGCAATCATTTCCGCTTCTACCATTTGCTGGCTCATATCCTGTAATTCTCCCCAATATTCGACATGCTCGGGATCTGTCCCAGCTATGAGACCGTCAACCCATGGTTGGACCAACTCGTCAATCCGCGATGCTAAGTCTTTGTTGTTGTCGTTGATAGAATCGTAACCATAGAGTAAGGGTGCAATCGCCCACAGAGGGCGAGCGAACCCCTCTAGCTGCGCAGCCGACTCATCGAAATGTGCTCCCGTCGCTACTGGTATTTTAATTGCAGATTTGTCTGGTGAGAAGTATTTCTTGAGGGGATCAAGTAGGGCAATGATTGCCTTGGTAAAATCGTCTCGACTTTCGAACTGATTGTCGGAGAATCCTGGTAAGGGAGGCATTTTTGTCTGTTGATGAGTTTGAAATTGAGGCTCAAAGGTTTCTTTGCGACAAACATTCCATGTAGTGGTATGTTATAAACCCATGAATTACTATCAAGCTTATTGGAACACGAGTGGTGTGAGACTCAATCGTAACTTCGGGCATCGGCCCATTAATCTCCGAAGCCAGCGCCGGAAGATGGACCTTCGCTATAACTACCATTGGTCCGCTTAGGGACCATTTCCCCATGGGGAAGCCATGCCCAGCTTGTTTTTGTTAATTCACTGATCAGCGAGAAACAACTCCGCTTCTTCAAGACTTTCCCACCTGCATCTCGTCCATCGGGCATCGGGCCAACCGTCAGTCAAATGAATCATCAAAACATACAATCGCCCAGCGCTGGGAATGGATCCACTGTTGCGGATACCGAGGTTCCTTCGTGTCAAGGATGTCGGAGACGTAAACTGAAATGTTCGAGAGATCAGCCTATATGCAATCATTGTCGAAGATTGGGTAAGTCATGACCGATGAAGCATGTAGCGCTTTACTGACATGTATAGACTCACCCTGTATCTATGATTTGAAGAAGAATAAACCTGGTGTCAAAACTGGAGTTATTGAAGGTCTTAGTCGAAGAGTTGGTACGTACGTAAAACTGTATGGCTATCGACACTTTTTAACAAAGGCAGAGGCTCTTGAAAGTACAGTATACGATGGCTCACAAATCAGTCATGCTGTTCCTCTATCTGACTCTTCGCAAATTGTCGGGGCATTCTCCAGCCTCATCCAAGAACTTCGCGGCTTGGTGTCTAGTGCCGCGGGCTCATTGCCATTACATGGAGCCAACAACCCTTCAGTTCCACCTCAGCACGCTACACCAAGAACGGTTTCACTGTCATCACCCAATGAGTCACAGCAACCGCCACGGAAGAGAAGAAGAGTAGACAGTTGTGGTAATCCCAACATAGAGTTGGCCTTGGTGTTACCGAGCAATGCTGAACTACCGCCAAGAGAACTGCTTGAAGAGGTTATTGATGCATACTTCATCCTAGTCCAGCCCTGGATACCTATTTTACACGAAACCCGTTTCAGGAGCCGATTTTACAATCGTGAGCAGCTACCCTGTCTTACAGTTCTTCTACACGCCATTGTTGTTGCTGCCATTCGCTTTGTCGACGCTGATGGTGAGAAGTTATCAGAAAAGGAGACTGAGTCATGGATATCAAAATCCAGGAGCATAGTCCTCTTGTCGGGTATGGACAGCATGTCCGTCGAGAATTTGCAAGCTTTGAGTATAATAGCGTTTACTGATGTAAGAGAGGTGACACTCAACTATTGAACCAATCTGACGGGCTTTTAGATGGGCAATGGCGACATGTCAAGGGCTTGGCCTATCATCGGTTCTATCACAAGAATCGCAGAGTACCTACAGCTCTGTGTCGAATTTGATGATCGACAGGAAGGATTTCTTCTCAAGCCTTTAACATCGTTACCGCCATCTCAGAATTGGACTCAAGACGAAGAACGAAGGCGAGTCTTTTGGAGCATCTTCATTTTGGACAGACTATGCTCTGTCATGACAGGGTTCGTGTAACGTCCAACCTACCAGCTTATGCTAATGATTGCAGATGGAATACTTCTCTGACATCAAACGACGTTCGGCGACGATTACCCGCCGATGGCGGTCTTTGGCACAAAGAGGAAACAGTATTGACACCTTACTTCGGTATATGGGATCGATCTGCGGCAAAGATGGGAAACTCCATCGTTTTCCTTCCAGCACATTATCCAAGTCCCGAACAAGTCGCCACAGAGCCACCTCCTGAGACGCCGTCAACCAGTACTACGGCGACCAAAAAGAATGACAACGTCGACATGACTACTGTAGGTGCTTTTGCATATTGTATAGAGGCGACTGAGTCGTTGAGTCGAGTAACTGCGTATTTCCTCCAGCAAAGGATAAATTTTAAAGATCGCCAAGAGGTCAGCAATTGGCTTACCAGGTTCAAAGAACTGGATCTTCGACTCGTCCAGTAAGTCTTTTCGTCCCAGACCTTTCTCGATTCTCTTGTATACTTACTATATCTAGCTGGAAGATGTTCCTTCCCCAAAAGTGGAAGGACTCTAACATCTCCCGTCGACCTACAATCATCAATATGGATCCCAACCTTACGTTGGCCCATATAACACATAACTGTTCCATGATCCTTTTGCATCAAGCTATAGCATATCCAGCACCTCAGTGGACTAGTATCGTCAGGATGCCCAGCGCTCATAGCGCTGAGACATGCCAAGTCGCAGCAACGGAGACGGCAACTATTACCCAGAAGTATCTCAAGTACACTCCAGAGACCAGCCCAGTGAACAGTCAGTTTGCATTTTGTGTCTTTGTCAGCGCTCGAGCATTGCTCGGTAAGTCTATTTCCAAGTTTCCATTGGCTCGTTCTAATGAAACCTTAGTTCATTGGAGATACTATAAAACATCATTGGCTTCTGAATTCTGGGTTTTGGTTGAGAGTCTTGATGATTTTGCCAAACGCTGGGCCGGGCCGATCTTCAAAGGAAAAGGAAAGAACTCTCTCGCTGCTAAATATAGTTCTCAGCTGCGTGCTCTATTCCAGACGTGCATGGAGAATCCAGATTATTCTCCGGATGTGGTTGGTTACTCTAGCGACGGTTTTGTCACACAATTGCCCAACCAGACACCTCAAGGAACCGACACACCTCGGCATAACGACCAAATCGAAGTCTCAACTATATCTGGAACAGTACAAACACCATTCGATATGCGTCCACCAAACTCCAGATTACCTTTTGACCCTACTCAGACACACATTGGCTTTTTGCCACAGATATCACCTACTAATCTGGAACACAACTCGCCAGATGAGCTATCAGCCATCTCTACTGTTCTGATGGATCAAGACTTTATGCAATTAGATCGAGTGATCAGTTTTGACGACATGATGTTCACAGCTCAAACTATTGATGATCAGGGGGCTCCATTTTCAATGAATAACTGGACTTTGGGTTGACGAGCGACATACTACTTATAATCTTAACATTTCTCCACTGCTGCTCTGATGGCTTACAGAGAGCTCAGACAGCTATACAAGACCCATCTTTAACAACCTATTTCCAAATTCGATCAAATAGTAATCCGCATAGACCAGCCCATGGTCCCAATATCTCTTATAGTCCTTTGCATTGTGATTGGCTGTAGCGTTCTTTAGGATAGCCTCAAAATGAAGGTTTGGATCTAAGTCTTGAACCTCAAACCCTTTTCCATCAGACCTTGGGATTACCTTGGATTTCTCCTGTGCTAGCGAGAATTCAAGCGTGTCTTTGACGATTTGAATGGCCATGGATCGATACCTTTCGCTGAGTTCAGAAGATCCACTTCCAGCCAAAGCTTGAGAGAGCACCAGCATGCCATTTGCCGCAATGATACCCGCTGACGAGTCTCTTAACGGAGAAGAGGTATCAATAGGAGCATCAAAGTCCCAGAGCGGGACGAACCGGCCTTTGGTACGGTTCTCTCCTGGCACGGGAAGCTCAACGCAGTCTGGAGAGTTGAGCAGCCTGAAGATGAAATATTCGGCAAGCCCCATAGCTGTTTCAAGGAACTCCGGGTCCTTGGTCCAGTTGTATGTCTGCGAGTACCCGAGGATCCCCCAGGCTTGTCCACGAGCCCAAGTTGAGTTTGCGGCGTAGCCCTGGCCAGTTCTCTTTTCTTTGATAGTACCATTGTTTGGATCAAAGTTGACAACATGGAACGTGCTGTACATGGATCTGCCAACTGACTCGTCGGTTTCAGGTCGTAAAAGAGCTTTCATCAAAGATTTGGCGTGGGTTGTCGCAGCTTCGGCCATTTCGACCTGACCGGTTTGTGCCGCTGCGTAGTACAGCAAGTCCAGGTTACACATTGAGTCAATGATAACAAGAAAGTCTTCTGTCATGCTTGAGATATCCACGCCATTCTGGGACAAGACATCCCAAGAGCGAATAGCGCCAACGTTAGAGTTGTATCTGGAGTAGAGTGATCTTGCTGCCGTGATAACAGAGTCGAGAGCATGGAAATCATGCAAGACCTCCCATCGCACTCTCATAGACGGCTGTATCATGAAGGACATATCATGTGTATCTGTTCTTTTGGCATATTCGTGTAGCGGATCAGACCAGGGCCGGCCAGCGGTGATCAGTTGTTGTAGAAGCTGCTGCTTTTTCTCGCCTCCGGGTGCCGCATGAGGAAACTTGATAAGACGTTCGATCAAAGAGTATATAGAGCCTGGGAAGAAACCACATGTCCAGAACGACTTTTCTCGAAGAACGTATTTTCCCGTTTCTGGACCAGTTTGACTAACATACTCAGGATATGCTAGCGGTGGGTTCTAACGAACTGTAAGTGGTTTATTTGCAGCCTTGAATTTGATCTTACATTGTTTATCAAGCTTGTCTCTGCAACATACAAGATTTTGGCGACAATGTTTTCGTCAAAGAGATCTGATAGAGTAGAGACATTGCCGTTGCCATTGGTATGGCCATTAACACCATTATGTATCGCCATGTTTTCCAGATGATTGTTTGTATTTTCTGACTGTATCATTTGAATGTACTACCCATTCTCCTCCTTTTAAAGAAACCTCAGCACTCAGTAATCAGCACCCTGTTCAGCTGCTGTGAATCGCCGCAGGATTGGCCCGAGCCTTTGTCCGATGCCCGATGCGATTACTCATCATTGTGGATCTTGGATGATCGCATGCAAATGTGGGCAAGCTATGGGTCTGTCTCATAGTGAAAAGAATTGGCTCCTGAAATCCTAAGAGACGAAATGATTGAGTTATCCTATCATAAACTTAGACTAGCATTTATCATTCATTGTTAAAGACTACAGATAATCTGCCCACTATTAGACGTCGTGTATGTAAACCACGAAGAAATGGTATAGGTTAGATACTGTTTTCTGTCCAATGGGAACAAGGTTCCAGACCCACAAACAAAAAACACGTCTCTCGCCCCGAAATTGTGAGAAGGAACGCAGTCAATTCCAATCATTTGCTTATATTATAACCTACAAATCAGCAATCTCAGGAGATGGGAAATTAATCCCTTTGTGCGACTACTGCACTCTCGTACCCTTACCTGTCTGAATTGAGCTTTCCCGTTTCTACTGAATGTTTCATGGATAAGCTCATCATCAGTTGTTTTCACAACCATGTTCCCTCTGCTACACCGAAGCCTTGATCGGCCCACGATGAGCAACTCATATCTGGCGGTTAATACCAAAAGGTTATACATCATCCCTCCCAATAAATCAGCCTTGTTTGAGGAGCATATGAGACGTTTTCGAAAGGAATTTGAACCCGGAACAAAAAAGGGGAGCGATCACAGAAGAGAAGACCAAATACTCCATGCTACTCCTCAGCACAAACCAAATGGATTTAAAGATAAAACACCCAAGGAGAGCTCCCACAACAGAACACTGAAAACCAATGACACTGTTAGAAGGAAAAATTTCGAAACATATAACAAGAGCACAACATCGTCACCCCCAAACAGAAGAGGACCAAGCTACCGCGAGCCACCTGATGTGTCAAGATGGGACACCCAGGATGATAGAAAAGCATTCGTCGACGGGGTAATGACAAAAAGCAAGCCTCGTCTTTTCCCGAACCTCGAAAACATGCAAAGCAAAAAAGAGCCAGTCGATGGAGCGGCAGACAAGAACTCCCAACCTCTCCTGAAATCCAGTAGCCTGTATAACAGAGGAGCATCTGTTGAGGAAGCAAACGAGAAGAGCAAAGTTCGGGATCGCACAGAATCCAACAAGGACGAGATCAAAGTCAAAGAAATGCTTGACAAACGAGGATTTATCGACAGCGAGGGAACGTTTGTCGAGCTTCCAAGAACTCTTTCCCATAAAAGTGCGGCCAGTGCGGAAGGCCGCCAGCCGGGTATAGAAGACCCCAGAGCCAATGATAGTACCTATGTCAAAGCAATAGCCTGGGGTGGAAGAGAACATTACATTAAGAAATGACGAAAGAGCACTCTACTAGGATGTGCAAACTTGCGACAGACCAGAAGCCAAGATGAAGAGACTAGACAGGCTAAAACTTGATCAAAGCTGGAAATACATTGGAGAAAAC
The DNA here is from genome assembly GCA_004367485.1 of Fusarium citri. Lineage (NCBI taxonomy): Eukaryota > Fungi > Ascomycota > Sordariomycetes > Hypocreales > Nectriaceae > Fusarium > Fusarium citri. Next base: position 75,877 of record QHHH01000189.1, read on the forward strand.
CATAAACTTTCCTGCTAAGGATGGTAAAATATAGCAGAAATAAGGACATCTTTAACACGGGGTTGGAAGGTTCCTACAGCATGTAATTTACAACAGAAAATAAACGAATTCTCTAACCTGACTTGCCATCAATAGAGAAATTCCGGACGTCGTGAGATAGCCTATTAAATTCTTTCCACAGCGTAAGATTTGAGTGTCAAAGAAAGCAAAAGGTGATGGAAGAGATCAAGTATGCCGAAGACTTAAAAGCAACCCTCGATCCAGACTTGGTTTCCATTCACCAATGGTCTGGGAATCGAATACAATAAGTCATAGACTATCATTCAGCGATGAAACGTAGTTAATTAACACGAAATCCAATTTTCTATCAATTATAAGGTCTATCTATACTGAAGCAATCTAGTCTATTTTACAGGTTCTATAATAAATCCAGAGCAAAGAAACAAGCCATACCAACAACTCCAAACATCCTACTCAGCTTTCTTGGAAGTCTTGGTCCGGAGCTTCATTAAGATGTAAACGAGAGCATACGAAGAAAACACAAATGCAGCGGTAATACCGGCATTCCTCCAACCATACGAGTACTCCTTGATGTTGAGGGTACGAAGATAATCCTCACCCTTGCTGTACGAACACACCATGCACTCGTCAGTAGCATCAGGGTTGAGCAGCTTGCTTGGGACTTGGGTGAGCCACTCTGAGAGGTACTCGCCACAAGAAGTGCCGTTGGGAGGACTGAAACGAGCCAATTCGTTTTCCTTGCAGTTGACATCGGCAGACCAGACACTAAATGTAAGCATCGAGCTCATGAGGTAATTAAACGGGTTAATGTAGTAAAGCCAGTATCTCCAAAAGGCCTGTATACCAAAGTATGGAACTAGGACGCCGCAGAACGAAACCAGTATTGTAATGACGAGAGGGTTGACGAGTGACGCGAAGACTTCGTTAGGAGCGTATGCAGCTATGAACTGGCCTATGCCGGTGTATATGAATTCGTAGCATAGCATGACGAAAAAGGTACCTCCTGCGCGAGAAGAGACATCTGGAAACCCTACTGTGTAATACCAGCAGACGTAGTAGAGGACAGCGCATATTATGAGATAGGGGACTTCTGAAACAATCAAGCCAGTGACGAATGCAACCCAAGAATACATCTTGGACTTCTTCTCACGTGTCTCAAAGATGTCTCGTCGCTGGATAAATAGTGGCTGAAGCTGAGCCATTACACCGGGAGCGACGAAGATGAAGTTGAAGATGGTGAAGAGCTTGAGTTGAAGCTCCGCCACAGATGATCCAATCTGCCAGAATGTAAAGCCATTGAAGAGAGCTGAGAAGATATGAAGGGCGATTTTATTCCCGGTGTAAGGTGTATTGCGATATAAGGAGACGTTCATTCGATGTGTAACGAGCTTGGTCTGCTCCCACAAGGGAATAGCGAATTCATAACCATCGTCCGTGGTACCGGGAGGCTTGGAAGCAGCCTCAGTGATGATGTGATCAAGCTCCTTCTCGACAGCAGCGTGCTCGGGGGATGAGAGCCACACTTCGTTCCAGTTCTTGCCTTGGCTAAGATGTCCAGAGACCACATCGATTATGAACTCAGCTGGGTTGACGTCTTGGGGACACGGTGCTCCATAGCGACCGAAATACCCGGAAACGGTCTTCGCCTGCTCGCCAATGTCACCAAAATAGACAGTCTTGCCACCCTTGGCGAGAAGAAGGAGGGTATCAAACTGAGAGAAAAGCTGGGCCGAAGGTTGATGAATGGTAACAAGAATAGCCTGACCAACAGCGGCCAGTTTGCGTAGGAAACGGACGGTGTTGTAGGCAGATTGGCCATCCAGACCAGAGGTAGGTTCATCAAGGAAGATAAGAATACTAGGCTTGGAGACAAGCTCAACGCCGATGGTAACACGCTTACGCTGCTCAACGCTCAGTCCCGCACCGACCTGCCCAATCAGGGTGTCTGCAATGTCGTGTAGTTCAAGGAGATCGATGATTGTGTCGACATACTTCAATTTCTCCTCCCGTGGGGTATCACGACTCTGTCGAAGAAGAGCGGAGAACTCGAGAGCTTCGCGAACGGTAGCGTAGGGCTCGTGAACGTCGAGTTGCTCGCAATAGCCGGCGGAGCGTTGGAATGATATAGGCAGAGGTCGACCATCGACCATGATTGAACCATGAATAGTGCCATCTGTCTTGCGCTGGGCTAGAACATCAAGAAGGGTTGTCTTTCCAGCACCCGAAGCACCCATGAGGGCACCTAGCATACCGGGCTTAACCCAGCCTTGGACGTTGTCGAGAAGAGTACGGTCTCCCGAGGGAGTTTTCACCGAGTAAGTTAAGTTTTTCCATGTAAAAACTGAGGTGTTTCGGACGAGAGCTAGACTTGTGTCGGATTCATCGCCTGAAACGACACCGCCATCCCGACTGCTAGCCATCTTCTTCTCTCCGGAGGCTTGACCCTCTTCATCAGATTGACGAAGGGCGGCGGTGATGTGCGCATTTTCCCGTGGGATCAATAGAGACGGTCCATCTTCAGACGCTGCATGCCACTTGGTGGTGAAGTAGATGGTAATGGCGACGAAGAGGAGCCACCAAGCCCAGATGATACCGAAGTTCCTCCACAAGTGGTCATGTCCATAAGATAGGGAGGCCAGATAGTCATCACCAGTCACGTAGTTCTGACCAGGCCGAGCACCACCTACACCGGCGCAAGCTTGATGATCGCTATCGCTGAAACTCGGTCCACTGGGAACAAGGTTGTTTCCAACGCATGGTATGATCTTGCCATGGAACTCGTTCGATAGGAGGGCATCGAAAGCATAGGCTAAAGGGTCGATCCAGAAGATCCACACAAACCAATCATGCATCAACGGCTTCTGGATGAGATAGCCAGAGTACATGATTGTGGCGGTGATGAGAAGACCGGAGACCTTAGAAGCGGCATCGAAGGTGCTGAAGGCGGCGCCGACAGCTCTGAAGAGGGCGGTGATACACTGTCGCAGTCTGTTAGTAGAGATTATTAACAATGATTCAGGATTGACTTACAATTGTGATGGCCACCAAGACTATCCAAAACGTAAAAAAGTGGCTAGCAGTAGCAGTAAGACCAACCATAAAGTATTCAACAACTGAAAACGTTGTAACTTGAGTTAAGATGATTGGTATATCAGCGGCGATCTGTGCAATACAGAACGCTGCTGGATGATACATAGCAAATGACTTATGCTTAAGTAGAACGGGCCTTCCTGTGAACGAGTCGGTAACTTCGGACATGGATACCAATGAGTTGGATAGAAGAGCGACAAAGACAGCGCCAGACTTGATGAAGAGGCCGCTTGAGTCGTTGGAAGCGTTGTAGAAGAGGGAACCGGCGATGAGGGCTTGGACAATCATAGAGATCTGCTTAATGAAGAATGTGGGCTTGTCTCCAAGGACAATCTGATACTGACGAATGACACATGACTTGGTCTGTTCGAAAAAGCCAACAGTCATTGGACTGTTGTCGGAGAGCTTCTTATCCTTCAATTGGCGGACACCTTGTTGAAAGAGCTTGGTTTTTTCCTTGGCGACGTCAGATGTAGGATAGTCATATTCAGATCGCATTCGTTCGTAGATAGGCGACTTCTCGTACTCGACTCGGAGGGCTTCTGCAGTCCGCGGAAAACGGTTCTGATACTCAGGGCGGATCTGTCTCTCCGTGGGGACAGTTAAGCCAGTCAAGAAGTCTCCGACATTGCTTCCGTTTGGGCAGATGAACCCCATGGTCTCCATGAAAGGTTTAGCTTCCTTGAGAGGACCATAGTAAACTTGCTTTCCTTCATCGAGAAGGAGGACTTTGTCGAAGAGATCGTAGATACCGTTGCCGGCTTGGTAAAGGGTTACGATTGAAGCTAGCCCTAGAACATCGGTCATTGCTCGGATGGCCTTGGTGTATTCCAAAGCGCTTTACTAGGTTAGAAGGAGAAGGCATGGGTCCATGGGTACACTTACGTGCTTGCGTCTAAACCTCGAGTAGAGTTGTCCCAGCAAAAGACTGAGCCCTGGGTAGCCAAAGTTTCGATGATTGAGACGCGCTTGCGCTGCCCACCCGACACGCCACGAATAAAGGCATCGCCAACCTTGGTTTCAATGGTATCTTCAATGCCCATGGACTTGAGAAGGAAGTCTCTTGTCTGAGTTCGCAGTTCTTCGTGTGAGTTGACACCCTTGGGTAGTTGAAAGGGGAGTTTGAGGCGTGAAGCAAAGTCCATGGTCTGACCGACCGTTAATGCAGGATAAAATACTTCTTCCTCAGTGTTCATAACAATCTGACCGCGGTATGTCTTGGCTTCTTCGGCTGTCATTGAGCCGTAGAAAACATCGCCTTTGACACTGGCATAACCGCGCCTCTTGTTGGCGATCATATTGAGGAGAGTAGTACACCCAGAGCCAGGACGACCGAGAACTAGAAGCATTTCACCAGGCTTAACGCAGCCATGGCTGTTGTCGAGGATGGTCTTGAGCGGTGACTTCTGTCGAGACTCTTTGATGAGCTTAGGAATATTCCATTGTGACAGGAAATTCTCGTGAATAGCTGCATCCGCAGCGATGACATCGACAGTGAGGTTTTTCCATGTGACACCTAGTTCTCTGTCTGGGAATCCGGAGGATCTGTCTCGTTCTTTGTAGGCGATGACCTCGGACTTCATAGCCCATTCGGTATCATGTTGAGGAGCTTCCTTGAGGGGTGTTGGTTCATAGACCGTTTGGGAGTCATTGCTGTCTGACTCCATGATAAAGCAGTTTAAAGAAACAAGGACAAGAAAGAGAGTGTTTTTGGAGTTGATACATCATAATGGATTAGACGGAAGAATGACCGTTTTAAAGGAATGCTCTTAGTATTTGCTTCAGACGTTGACAAACATGGCGGCCTTTTTCGGTGTCCGACAGAAGCAATCGGACCAATCGAATTAGTGAATCGGAGGATAAGCATTGTCAGTGAAGCGGAACCTCGATCCACTTGGTCGTTTAGATCGACAAGACCCTGGAATAAGAGTTTCTAAATTGCGAGTGCGAACAGTGAGGGCCGCTTAGTAAGTTGAATGGCAGGGGCTTGGCTGAGTCGTTTACGTAGGACATTTTCATGGGAACGACGCGGTCAAATTCAGCCGCGTCAACAGAGGTACACAAATGTAACACAGTCTTGTTCCTTTAAAAACTGAGTACGTAGAATCAATTGACTGCAATGGGTTGTGTGGACAATTCCCCGAGATCGACATTCACATGGTAATGATAACAGTTACGCGGAGCCCTCGTTAGACTTTAAAGACGGACTGATTACAACTGCGAAGACCGTCATTAATTAATAATATGACACAGATCCAGGTACATTTTGCTATTCATCGGTAATCTGTATCCCGACTGCCGTGCTCCGATGTAGCATTCGTCTCGGATGTACGGGTCACCAACTTGACAGCGGATAGATTAAAAGACAAGACAAGAACTTGTAAATCAGATAAATGGTCCGGAAGTTTTGGACTTTGAGAACTGCCGCTTACTGATGCTCTTAGTGTGTTTGTTCCCTGTCTAGCTTCAGGGCATCCTTGTCTTGTCTCCATCACTATCCAATCCTCGTCTAGCGCTGACGTTTTGGGGACTGCTTAATCAGCGGAGGTTTTACCCTTTATTCAATAACCTAACTTCCGAGTCATCCTCACTCGGTCGGACATGTTTTCCATCCGACTTCATTTTCAAACACGAGGTTTATGACGAGCTGGACAGAATCTACCCACACTAGTCTGAAACGACTTTTTCATCCATTGGCATCTAGTCCAGAAAGCCACTGTAGGTGGACTTCCATACCCAGTTTCGGTTTCAACCGTTTCGTGCTTGGTTGGTTCCCTTGTGGAACTCAGGGCGGCTCAAACAACAATACCTACCATACATCAAGTTCCGCGTACTAAGCAATCTTCTGTCACTGATTCTTCCGGTTTACTCTCTATTACTTTAATATGGTTCAGAAAAAGGCATGTGACGCTTGTCACAAGCGAAAGGTACGTACAGACCTCGGATTTACTGGCTCCATATCTTCTCTCTCTCAATGTGATGCTCCCGGGCTTTGTCCAAATCGATCGGGAACATCTCTTGGCGTCCCTGCTCTTCGCCTACATGCATATGATGTTACCCTAGAGATGTTTCGTTGACTAAAATCGATAACAGATTCAATGTGATTCGCTTGATGAAGACTCACCCTGCAATTGGTGTCAGCACCATAACCTGGCCTGCACATTCGATCGTGTCAGGGGCCGTAGAAAGCCAGCAGCCAAATCAAGGTTAGTTTCACTCTTGATACCCAGAGCAAAACTAGTCCAAGTTAACCTGGTAGCAGATCTAAACAGTCGTCTGAGAATAGTCTTGCAGAAAGATTGAGACGAGTGGAAGAAGCACTCGCTCAAACACTAGCGAGTCAAAATAAGACAAAGCCTTTCACTCCCACCCCACTGATTGCAGAGCCCCAAACCGATCTAGATGTTCATATGATGGGCTATGGGCATCGACCATCCCAAACAACCAACGAGGCTACACCCTCATCTTTTCATTATACCCCCAGCTCTATGGAATCTCCTATGATACCCCAAGACTTGCCTGCTGCAATTCCGGTTGCGTCTCCTCTTGGAACATCTCCCAGCTCCGTCTCCTATGGTCAGATTCACTTTGGTGGTTGCCACTTTGGTCATCTTAGTCAGCACAACGGAATGCCCCTTCTCTCCGAAGAAGGTAAGCAGTGGATCGCTTCCAAGACGGGTGAGGAAGTTCTATTCGAACCAGTGCCTCAACCAACCCATATGACACCCCCAACATTGCCAGAAGAGTATTTCAGAGACTCACAGGACCTGTGGGCCCTTCCTGATAGGGCTGTTGTTGATACTGTATTCGACGTATTCGCCAATTCCTCCTTCAGCTTGGTATTTCCAGTCGTCGATCGTGTGCTCTTCCAAAGCGTCATTGACTTGGCCTATTCGAGCCGGCCTGTCGAGGTTTCTTCATTGGAGCATATGAGCTGTAAAGCTTGCGTTCTGGCTTTTGTGTCTATCATTCCTCTCTTCAAAGCTTCTTTGCTCGGTTTACCGGCAGTGGATACTGATCTATGCGCCATCAAGGCTCGGTACATCCTGACTGATATTCTAGAGGGAGCAAGTCTTACTACACTTCAAGTGGCTTTCATGTTGGTGAGTATTACCTTCATACGTACTAAAGACATGTCTATGCCTACTAACCTGGATCTAGAACATGCATGAGATCTTCCTGGGAAGGCTGCGCTCGGCTTCAATGTTTCATGCTATCGCTTGCCGAACAGTTTTCACGCTTGGCGGTCATAATTATACCGCGCCAAAGCCTCACGAGGGCTCTCTTACTCACTCTGAGCGGGGGCGACGCCAGACCAGACTCCTATTCTGGCTTACTTACATCTTTGACAAGGACATTGCTCTACGAACGGGACAGCCTCCCCTGATGTCTGACGATTACTGTGACCTCACCTTACCAGAGAACTATCTAGAATGCTACGAATATCTTCCCGGCCTATCTCACAGTCTTTCTCCCGAACTCTCTGGTGATAACGGTCTGACACCTCATCTCCCCGGTGACCCCCGTCTCAGCCACATCAAAGAGAGGACTAGCCGCCTGCTTTATTCAGCGCAAGCCGCCAAGAAGACACCTGCTCAACTTCTCTTTGACATCCGTGACCTTGACCATGAGCTAGAGAATTGGAGACTTTCTATACCCCTAACCTTTCGACCACAACTCTCTATCTCCAACGAGTCTCAAGTGACTGTTGAAGGGATGCAACTTCCGCGCAGCATGCGAGCCATCACCCTTCACCTTGAGTATCATCATCTCATGACTACTATACATCGTGCCAGTGGGAGATGTATGCAGCGCCCTGAAGCTGACGACCCAATGGATGAAGCGGGTTTGGCATCGACTATCGAATCAGGCGTTGAATCAAGCATCGCACTTGCGCTGGAGGCCAGTCGTTCAACACTTGTGTACTTGAAAGCAGCCTTGAACGGTCTCGCTGGTGAAGCTTTCTGGTAAGCAGATACACCTTACATGACACACTATGAATCCCAAACTAATCGCAATCTAGGATCGTCGTATTCTACCCTACCGCCGCCATGATCACTATCTTCTTCAATATTCTTATGCATCCTCTCCATGAAAGAGCCGTGGCAGATCTTGAGCTGCTTAGATCAGCTGCCAACTTGATTTGCGAACTCCCAATATCCCGTCTAACATCCCGAGAGGTAGCTCACACGAAGCTTGTTAACGAGTTCGCTACGGAGCTTGTCCGTCTAGCGAAGAGTGCGATTGCAAAGGCCAAGTAATTCGGTAAAGAGGTTGAAACGCAACCACGAACCGACAGATAGAAAGGTAGACGTGACGTGATGTTGGAAGGTGCTTTTGAAGGAAATGTGGTATTTCAGTTCTTTGTCCACCATTTCCTGAACATTGAGCTTCCGATTGAGTGTATGGCTTAATGTCAACATCATCTCCCTATTATGAATAACACTTTATGGATAGCTGAACGAAAGGAAAAGGATCTTTGGGACAGAAAGGGTTTTTACAAGCGTTTTGAGCTTTGCAAAGGCATGGGTTGTATAGGAATAGAATCGTTGTTGGCGTCTTTGATTTTATTGAGACTCAGGGCTATGATTTACTCTAGGAAGTGATGCTATACTGCAGTAGATAGAGGATTACTTCGTCAAGGCAAACGTGGTGATAGATAGACTCAGTGCTAGATGCAATAGATAGTGTGTATCGAACAGTCAGATAACACATGGGCTTAATCAACTTCACTTCGGATTGAGTATCAGGCAGGTCATTGTTCGTTGTGTTGATTTGAACTGTGCGACTTGAAGAGTGACCGCCAAAAGCCCAAACAGGTGTTCTATACCACAGCCCTTTCCATGCGAGACATTGATGTTATAAGCGGCCAGGTAGCTTACACGCACTCAAATTAGGTTCCAAATGAATGATCGAGTGCTTGTAGTCAAACTTGCAAGCTATGTCTAATAGACCCCATTCGTGAAATCAAGTACAGTAACCTTCTCGAGAAGGCTCCCAACTTTGCTAATAAAGTCCTGATGAGCAGGATCCGTCTTAACGTAGTAGTCCCGATCTTCTGTGGAGTTGAAGATAACCACAAAGCCATGCGTAAGACCGTTCTACAATCAGGTCAGTATTGGACCAGACTTCAGAAGTTTGTTTCTTATTTGTGGACATACCTGCATTCCTTCTGGAGAATTATCCTTGCCGCCTACAAGTGAAACAATGTACGGTGTGTTGCTAGTAGGATGGATGCATTGGTCTTTAAGTGCGAGGAAGCGATCACAGATCTAGATCAAGAGGGATTATTAGTTGATTTCTGTTACATGAAGGAGTTTGTTAGTTAGGCATGCCTCTCTAACTTGAGACGAATCAACGTCTGACTTGAATTGGAAAAGAACGGTGTGCGTGACAGTCATTGTTTGTTATATGACGTTGATGTCGCTGTTGTGATTGTTGTTGTCAAGTTCAATGCGGAGTATTGAGTTGATTGGTTACGATATTCTACATAGGGTCACGTGAGCCATAAAGAATGAGTCGTCTTGACTTGTCTCAACACCTTCCTACCTACCTATCTCAAGTGTGTTGATCCTTTGTGAAAGCGCTGGACTTGGAAATGAAACAGTGTTTTCCCCTTCCCTACACTCCAGTGCAGTGCCAGTAAAATGATCCGCTACTTCATCAACATGGAGTACCTAGCAGGTGGATAACAGAAGAGTTGTCCTCTAAGGCTTAAATTACTAAAATAGTGTAACCTAAGAGTAGGTCTGAACTGGCATAAAATAACCGAACTATTTCGTCTCTTTTAACCTCTTAGCGGTCATTTCTTCTAACACCATGAGGAGTAGAAAAAAGGAGTGGGTCAGAAAAAGGCATGGGAAGCAAAAGTAAAGAACGCTCGGAAGAGCTGGTGATGCGTAATCTGGGAATCGAACCCAGGGCTCCCCGATGGCAACGGAGAATTTTACCACTAAACCAATTACGCGTCTTGATTGTTGAAAATGATGCTGTAAAATACTTCTAAGTCGCTCAGACTGGCAACCTGCAACCAGAACAATGTCGATCTCACGCATTCACAGAGCATTTCCAAAAACATTGTGCATAGTCTCTCAAGTAGACAGTGGTTTTATTGCGCTCTCAATTTAGTGCTTGTTTTATCCCGGTGTTCTCCGGGTTGCATCTAGCCTTTTCTAAGACGTCTTGGTCCATACCCGAATCATCAGCGTTCCTTCGACGAAGACCAAAGATACCAGTTAGAAGTAATCGGGGTAATGAGTTGTTTTAACCTCCGTGCTACTCATACTTTTGTAGAGAGAGCTTCATTTCCAACATGCCCAGGAGGATGATGGACAATATCTCGTTAGAGGAAATGACCTTCTTGACCTCATTGATTTCTTCCCGTGTAACTGTCTCTGCGGACAGGCTCACTCGCTTGTTGAGATACTCAACCAATTTCTTTTTTTTATCGCAGAGATCGAACTCAAGGTCGTCCATCATGATGAAAATCTTGGAGAACTTAAAGTCTTCGCCGAGTGCTTTGATTTGGATAAAGGCTTCAGTAGTCAGAGAAACGATTTCGTGGCGTGTGGCGAACTCGTAAACTCTTAGGGTGTCTTTGAACCTGATCTCCTTGCTCTTCAAGGCAGCTTCACTCGGTTCGAGATACTGGTAGGTTCCAGTGTGAAAGAAGTGGACAATGCTATGTCCATGGCGCTCTTCCAACCCGGTGATTGCAATACCATTGGCTTCTGATGTCAAGGCCGGATACTCCTCGATGATTCCGTTCGGAATGATACTGAGCGGAACCTGGAAAGCAGCTCCTTCGAAGTAGAGCTTAGCAACTTGCCCTACGTATGGGCTTTGACTGGTCAGTAAAAACTGGCTGATATTACGTGTACCAAACTTACGAGCTTCCTGTACTGACGGGAGAAGATGATGGTTCAATAGCAGGTAACTTCCTCTTGCGTTGTAGTCGAGATACTCCAGTCGCTTGAGTAGCTACAATCGACAACTTCTTCGAAGCCATGGTGATCGAGAGGCGAGTTGAGCCAGTAGTTACGGGATTGTAAGAAAGGATAAATTGAGAAGGATTTTAAATTGAGTGTTACGATGTAAGGGCTAGATGTTATCCACATGCACGGCGCGTGAGAATCATCCTCAGTGAATCACTGCTCTCCCTGTTTCTGTCAATACTGTAGAGACACATCGTACGACAAGTTCATATAACCAATGGCACCGAGAATCTTGTGACAAAACCCACCGGAGTCAAATCAAATGTACAAACGAGATAGCTATTTCCCTGTTCAAGATTATCTGCTTGAGAACTGTGCGCTGCCACTGTAAGTTAGTTGACTCGCCCGATATATGTTATACTGCCACTACTTGCGCAACTGGCAGTGTCAAAATTGTGATCTATCGAGGTCTATAAGTACCTACAGTCAGACCAACGAACTCCAACGTTTCGAATCTATGGCATCTACAGTTCAATCTGAGGTCAGCCTTCCCGCCTATATCTGTGTGGAAGAATGAAGGAATCATTACCTTCCCAGCGGTTTGGATCTTCAAAAATGGCTTGAGTGTCTTCGAAGAGCCATTATCGTCTTCCGACCTCCTCTCGATGGTGTCCCGGTCCATAGCAATTGTTCCATATTCAAATTCCGAGGTCCAAATCAGAAAATATAAGTTGGTTCTCTGATCAACATCTCCAATGAGTCTTTTTATAGAAGCGGCACCTTTGCACCGAGGAGGTGGTTACAAGATTTGAGAACCCGAGTTGACAATCGAATCGTGAGCTTGAACTGGCAGGCCTTTTCTATTCCACCAAGCATGGGTTAGCATACATTCCAAACTTCCGTTGGAGAGGCTTCTGTCTCATGCCAAGGAGGTAGTCGAATGATCGGAAATACAGGTAGGTAAATCTGTTGGTCTTTGTTGAAGGCAGTCGAAAGATTACTGGCCTGAAGCACTAGAGTTACAACCGAAGGGCATGTTAATGGACTTTACTTCGACCTCTTTGTTTATTCAAGGGCGGACAGAAGTTTGTATCCAGCCTTTCAGTATAAGATCGAAAGTCAAGGTACAATAAAGCAGCTATCTCTGACCTTGTGCGACATGCAACTGACAATTTGCTCTGCCTAGATACTAGGTAGGTAGTCTGGACTGGGCCCTACTACCTTTGATCACATACTCACCCGTCAGTAATTTGACAGTGCCTCTAGTCTTCCAGGCTCTTGACTTAGGTATCCTTAATTTATTGTCCAGAATTACTTATGCCCTACAAAACTACAGGTTCTCTTTACCCTCTCATACTCCTAGGCCTGACCCGGTACTCATCATCAAACCTTCCAACATCCATCTGCCCAGCCTTCAAAGCTTATAGTCCGTCCTCTCATTGCTCAGTGATCTTCATATCGCTGATAGTGAAGATACAATTTCGGTTCCCAAACTGAGCTGCAGCCAAAGTAAGTCATGGTTCACCAGTCGCTTCAACTGTTACCAAGAGCGCTTGGCTCTGACCTTGCTATAGGTTGTTGTTAAATGTCTGTCCTGCGGCAGAAGCCAACAGTCACGGTCTACAACTGTTTGTGCCGACAGATCAGCGCTTGTCTGTTGCCTATTCTGATACGAACTACAGTCAACTCGCACACAGAGCGGCAGCAGCACTGCTGATTGACCAATCAAACTGTTGGACGAACCGGCCTCATGTAGGAGATAGCATGCTGCCTGAAGGACAGTTGAGGGAAAGAGGCTTGTGGTAGACCACTCGAACTTGGCTCAGTTTCGACGAATAAGGACAAACCGCCCGCTAAACTTGGGTCTTTGTCGAAAAGGGATATCCCAGATCGGTTTCGCAGAAGACAAGCTGAGATGGGGTGATTTGCGACCACTCAAGTTCGACTGGCCTCACCCCAAATCGCCTTTCGGCAAAGGTAAGTAACGTTGTGACAGTGAGAGACAGGAGCGCGTCGGAACTATCTGACCTTGAATCACCATGGCGCCTGTTCCTGTCGCATTGAAGGGTGTTAGAACGGCAAAGATTAAGGCATGACAGGAATGTAATATAGAATGATTGCTAACTTGACTAGTTTCGCAGAATGTGGTGAGATGCCGCAGGGGATCAGAAGAATCGTCCTCTAAGACTTGGGCTACTAAGATAAAGTAGCCTAAAGACTAATCTAAACTAGCATAAGATAACTAAACTATTTCGTCTCTTATGTTTATGATGATCAATTCTTCTAACACCCACCTACCTAGGGGTAGTCTGCAAGGCCTTGACTTGGTGGCTATATCGCGGCCTAGAGCCAGTCTCCCGACGCGGAAAGAGTAAGTGAGACCTTGTTCAAATAGATAGACTGTAGCTAATGTTTTTTAGTTTCACAGAACGAACTGTGCGGGGGTTATCGGGAATTGATGACCTTGGCTGATGGTATTAGCGAAGAAGATGGACTCGGCCGATACATCAAGGGTGACGATAAAAGATGGGATGAATGATGTATCGAGTGGTTGTCTCAGAACGACGATATTTACACGCGGAGTGAGCTTGAATACTTGGAGGAAAAGAGCTTGTATAACAAACTATGGAACTACCCTTGCAAGCAAGTCACGACATCACCTGATACTCAACAAGCATACGTGGTATCATGCACCCAGCGATCTATACGACCCTTCTGACTTCAGTTCCGATCTGATACTACTTAGCTAGGATGTACCAGACAAGCCTTCTGTGAGTGAACGCTCATCGTCTACAAATATAACGGCTTACCCCGGATTTCTTGGACGAAACTCCTGAAGCCCTTCCACACGATGTAATGGTGAAGAAAGGAACAGAGTGGTAAGCAACCGGCATTGGGTGGCTGATAATAAAGTAATTTTGTGGAACTCTTCACAGCTTGGTCAAGGTTGGAGAATACATAGGTAGAAGGAGACGGTAACAAAGAGGCTAGCTTCCTCATCAAACGGCTGTTAGGTTGCAATGGCCTTGCAGTGGCGTGAAGGGAATAGAATGACATACTATTTTACCCAGTAGTGGCTATCAGAAGAGGACCAAATGGTAGTGATGGGCTTTGGTGCACAACGGTCCTCTCGACGGGCAACCTATCCTGGAGACGTACTGGGCCGTCTCCAGATAGGCATGTGTAGCAAATAATATGACAGCACTTACCAGTCCTCGTCGAGTGAATCTGTTTGGTCCAATGTGAAAGCAACATTCACAAAGAGATTGCGGGTGGTCGGAGCGACCAATCCCCATACAACCAGGACAAACAACGCAAAGTGACGCATCATTTGCGAACGTCGGAGTTCAGTTTGACTACAGGAGCTGTTTAACAGTATTAGTTTGCTATGATAGGGCAGATCGAGGTATAGATGTGGAAGAAGCAAAGTTATGTTCACCTTAAACAAAGACTTTGTTCAGTCTACCATAGACCGAACAGCACAACCTCAAAGGAGTGATCGCATTATCATCCACTTATTACTGGTTATTAAAGTAGTCGCGACGCGTTCAATAAATCGCGTTTGTCCCCGCATTATGTTTGTCTGCTTGTTGTTTGTTTGCTACCCACCTCACGTTTGTATGCAGTGACATGGAGCAGACTGCTTCTCAGCATCCCACCTGCATCTCTCTTACTCTCTTCTTCTTCTTCTTCTTCTTCTTCTTCTTCTTCTTCTTCTTCTTCTTCTTCTTCTTCTTCTTCTTCTTCTTCTTCCCCCTACTCAGCATAAACAAGTCTCTTCATTTTCCTTTTCCTTTTGGCTTTCAGGCTTTCGAGGTGACTCCTATTATATACACCGACCGAGATATTTATCGACAGCTTTCTTGAAACGTCTTACTATGTACGAAATTTGACTGTACTTCTATACTATATAGGTAGTCCGTGTGGGACACTACTCTTCCTGAGTCACAGCAACCACCGTCCCTTTCCAATAATACTTTTGAGCTCGACACATCTCTCATCTCTCACCTCTTTCAAGTCTACATCCATAGACCAGCTTTCTGTTCTCGTCAGGACATTGCCAATCAGGAACGACTCCTCCCCATGGAGACCAAAGTCAATCATGAGCTCATGGTTCAACTTCTGGTCGGCCCCTTTGAAGGGCGATGCACACGAAGAGCGCCCAAAGATTTCGTGAGTTTCTTGGCATCAGCGTTCTCAATTAACCCCTTCGAATTGCTTACATTTCTTCCAGCCGTTGGCTCGGACCCTCGCGAGTCTTAAAGTTCAATGAAGAGAACTCAGTGACCATACCAGAAGGCACGTTGAGCAGCCACCCCAAGTTCTTCGCCCTCTGGACAGACAACCAGACACTGGTCATAGGCGGAATTTCGAGGCAGGTTGCTCACGTCGTGGTCAATTACTTGTACACCGGCGCATATGAGAATTTACAGATCCTTCGACCAACCTCTGAAGCCCGGAATCATGTGGACTTCACCACCGCAGTACAGGTCCATAACATTGGCGTCGAGTACCACCTCACGGAGCTTCGCCAACTGGCATCTGAAAGAATCACTATCTATGGTGACAACATCACTTTGGTCGACATCGTTAAGATACTTTCCGAGCCGCCCTTTAAGAATGTATCGCTCACAGGAAGCCTTCGGGATTACATTTACCATCGAGCAAACCAACAAGAAGAAATGATTCCTAAAAACGTGCAAACTCTAATGAATGGAAGTATG
The DNA here is from genome assembly GCA_004367485.1 of Fusarium citri. Taxonomy (NCBI): domain Eukaryota; kingdom Fungi; phylum Ascomycota; class Sordariomycetes; order Hypocreales; family Nectriaceae; genus Fusarium; species Fusarium citri. Next base: position 91,646 of record QHHH01000189.1, read on the forward strand.
GCCGGGATACTTTGTGAGAGAATTGCACAGTTGGAATCAGAATAGAAGCAGCTACACGAAGCCCTTAACAGAAGATAGTGGCATCGTATCATATTTGGACGAGATCAAGGAGATTGGGCAGTTTTGGCAGATTGCGAACGCGTGTATGTGAGAGCCCCCCGGCGAATTGAGATGAGACGCTGTACAGAGAATTGCGAGAAATTGACAGCTGTACATGTTGTATGTACCTTGCTCCTACGCGTGCTTATAGATACTAGATCGAGCCAGAGAGGTCTTTGATATGAATGAACCAAGTAGCGAACGACGGTTCCTGTGAATGTTACTATTTATTACATATCGTCGGGTTTTGACAAGATCGATACCTTCTCAACAAAAGAAGAATAGTCAATGCGCAAAGTCGAGCTTTTAGACTTGTATCTTCATAGAGAAGACAGCAGTTGTAATGCAAAAAGCAAGTGGTGGCCCTGGGGGTATCACGCGGTCGCAAACCATAGAGACAGATGGTCAACAAACATGCAACCAGCATCGCCAGTTTGGCTTCTCGCCTTATGAATCCTACTGTTTTGGATAACTATTCGAGACCACCATATAAGCAGCTTATTGCAGTAAACTGCACATCTCTTGCCCTTCTAACGATATTGAGTCGCTACGTCGCAGCGCTCTGGCTCTTCTTATAGGTACGCAACATGGCATTTTTATTGATTACACCTACATATCGACATCTTAACATCATTTAAAGCATAAACGTTTGATATGTCTCTGTGTGTTCATGGCAATCAGTCATAGTTTCTCGTGTAACGTAAGAAAGTCCCCAGAAGAGGCCCTGAAATTGATGGAGTTTATTGAGAAGCATGAACAACCAATCTAGCTTTTACAGAACACTGATATCAGGCTTAACATTGAGGTTCAGTAAAGGTATCAACATCAAAGCTAAGACTCCTTTCCGTGGAGATGCCCTTCTGGTCAATAGCGGTGCGCAAAAGCGGGAGCCGCTGGGCATTGTCGACGTAAATACATGTTTAGCCAAGTCAAGTCGAGCGATGGAGATATCATGACGATGTCGGCGAGAGTTGGTGAGTGTTGTTTGAGGGTTCTTCACTCGCAACATCACAGCACCTAGCAGCAAACATCTCTGGTCGTGTCGCACATTGCACGCATTTGCCATTAAGATAAAATTCCATCTTTTTGCAACAAGTCTTATGGTCCCAACAACCATACTTCAATAAAAACATGCTCTTATACCTTCATCGCTTCCGTCTAGGTACCCAACCAATGAATGCCCATCCCCCTAATCACTTTTTGCGAGCTTTTGAACCATCGTCCTTTGTGTGGCAATCATGATTCCAGTACAAGAGAAAATGAATCGTAAATAATCACATTACTCGCCACAGACTTGTACGGTATGTTCTAAAACCCGAGGCAAAGCTTTCGATACATCATTATCCTTTCAACGCCGGCTTTGCTTCTCATCCTTAAGCAACCGATGCGATAACTAGGCCAGCCACATTCTCCTCCTCGCTTCGCACCGTAATCTTTGTCGTGACACCTGTTTTTGATGAAAACGCCATCCGCACGTTGGCAACCACACGACCTCCGCCAACTGTCTTGCCCAGAAGCTTGAGCGTATGGGTGGTCTGGTTGACAGGAACGTCGGTCCCCTCCAGAGGCTGCAGAGACAGAGCCTTTGTAAGTTGCTCCGTAGCATCTGGGATTCTGTTAGTATTGAAATCATCGTGTTTTCAGCGATCAACGTACCTGCGATGCTCTCCATACCACTCAATTGGAGGGTTTCTGTGACCTCTTCGCCGGAAGCACCAATTTGCTCCCAGATGTGGCTGAAGTTGCCAGCAAATGTGGGGATCACGTAGTCGCTACCAGAAAGGTCGAACTCGGCCACCTCGTACTCATCATCGTAGCCAGTGTCCTCAGGCTCACCCGTTGAGGGGTCAATTTCCTTGCTGGTGAACTTGAGAATGTTGGAGAAGGTGGAAATAGGCAGAGAAGCCTCGCCGCCAACCTTCTTAAAGGCCACGTAAACCTTACCAGGTTCATCGGTAGCAAGCTTCTCAGCCTGGATGATGAAGACCTCCTCAAGCTCCTCGTCGTCGGCAGGCGTCGCGACAACGGAAACGTTCTCGAGAACGGTGTCGGGCAAGGTGTTCTTGACCTCGTATTGGAGAACAATGTGCTCCTTGAAGATATGCTTGACCAAAGAAACGACGTACTCGGTCTCGGCCTCGGTGAGCTCGATAAGAGGCGAAGACTTGAGCACACTGCCGAACTCCTTCATCTCGGGGATCTCCATGAGCTCCTGGGCGTACTTCTGAGCCTGAGCAGAAGCAGTAGCAACTGCCTCGGCACCAGTAGCCTTGGTGGGTCCAACCTTGGGGGCCTTGAGAGTAGGAGTAGTAGCAATCAGCTTCTTGGATCGGTCCTCGGCATCGGCCTGCTCTCGGGTAACCACGGGAATCTTGGAGATGTCGAAAGGACTGTCGAAAGCAGCCTTGTCATCTGAGGTGACGTACATAACGAGCTGCTGCTCAAAGTAGGGAAGAGAGAACATGTTCTCGTTCTTGACGAATCGAGTAGCCATCTCGTCATCCTCCTCATTCATGAGCTTGAGGTTAAGGGCAGCACGGTCACGGACCTCATCGTCAACATCGTCCAAGCATCGGGTAAGGAGAACTCGGACACTGCTCTTGACATCGGCATCTTGCTGGCCAACGCCAAACTTGGCGAGAGCAGTAACAGCAGCGGCTCGAACGATGGCGTTCTCGAGAACCACTCGGTTGTAAATGTATCGAATGTACTTGGTGGGTTGAGCAGTCTTGGGACCCTCTAGACCAATAAGATGGAGAATTCGGACAGCTAGCTTAGTGAATTCGCAATCCTCGATAAATTCGCACAGGTGGGCAAGCGCATCCTCCTTGGAGTCGGGAACAAACTTGATCAAGTCGAACATGCTCTCCACAACAGCCCTCTTGAACTCGTAACCACCCTCATCACGCAGGATACCGCTGAGGAAGGTAAGCATACCAGCCTGCTTGTTGGGGAACTTGAGGCACAGAGTTCGGATAGCCTCGACAATCGTGATCTTGAACTCGTCGGTAATTTCGGACATGAAGGTTGAGATCTGCTTCATTAATCGGTCGACACTGGCCTCATTACCGGTCTTGAGTAGCGTGGTGATGGCGAAGGTAGCAATGGATCGGTTGCTGTTGGAGATGAGGAGCTCGATATCGGGGTTGCAGGCGTTGACGGCGTTAGGCTTGAAGCTAGCAAAGTTGTGGAGGATTCGGAGAGCGGCAAACTTGGTGACAGCGCGAGGAGAGGTGAGGAACAGCTGAAGGACATGAACAGCTTGCGCCACCTCGGCGTCGGTAACGTCTCGCATGTCGCAGATAGCCTTAGCAGCCTCGAAATTAACCATCTCGCTCTTGTGTCGCAACCAGCCATCGAGAAGCTGCATCATGGGCTTTCTCAATGAAGCGTCCTCCTCGGCGAGCTGTGCGGCAAGTCGAACCAGCATAACGATAGCAGCAGGGCTCTTAAGGGCACCGGCGGCGCCGAACTGCTGAACCATCTTGACAAGGGCCATTCGATCGTGCATGCGCATTTGATATAGAAGTCCGACAGCGTGGTATTGCGACATGGTCGAGTGGTTCATGGGGACCTGGCTGCTCGATGTGGAGAAGCCAAGGGAGAAGCCACCAGAGGACTTGTTGGAGGCAGCGGCCTCCTGTGTCTCGCTTTGCCATCGTCGAACGACATCCTTTGCGATCGGTAGGAGGTGGTAGGATGAAACCAGGGCGGCGGAGGATACGGAGGGGTTCTTATCGACAATTGCAGTCTTCATCACTCGTTCGATCGATTGGACGGTCGTGGCCTTTAATATTGTCAGCATCCAGGGGTGTCGGTGTACCTGCCAGCAAAGCTACCTACATCGATAATGCGGCAGAGAGCACGAATAGCATTGGGTCGGTAGATAGCATCGGTACTGCCACCAGTGTCCTTCATAATTGTGCTGGTAACCATGATAATATCCTCAGCCGAGTTGGCAAGCTCCTTGATGACAAGGTGGACCATCTGTCGGAGGCTGGCATCCTTGTTCTGGAAGAGCTTCGAGATACCGAAAAAGAGGGTTGTAGCTTCGTTTGTAGGGAACTTCTCTCCTGTGTAGAGAAGAAGGGCGATCTTTGTAAGGAGAATGCGACATCGTCGAGGCTGGATAGGGGAGCTGTTGAAGAGTCGTGCTGGCGAACTATTTAGCTTGACTGTGGGGGGAGGTAAAGGAACAAGACGATTGTAAGTGACGAACCTTCTTGGAAAACTTGAGTTCTATCCACCTTGACCAGCCCGAGGTCGGCGTCTTCGTCCTTTTTGCCGTAACTCATGTTGGGCAATTGGGTTGTGGTGAGAGGTTTGGTCAAGGGAGACTGGAGGTTGCGGTCGAGACGCTCCTAAGATAGAATCACCACGTCGCAGTTACGCTTCAGGGATGAGTGGTGCCGCATCACGTGACGTTATCGGCCCCTTATCGGGCGGTGATTCGTGTCAACAACTTTGGTAGCATTCAGCTCCATTCAAATTCATTGAAAGCAATTTCTCGGAATGTTTTGGTAGAAAATAAAGCTTATAGTAGATGATATGGTCATCTTCATGGGGCTTCTTATTGAGGTGGAATCACCCCTTCATTTGGGCAGACATAATGTACAATAATAGCTGTACGCTGATCTGCTGGAGAATGGAGAATGGAGCATCGTAGCTTCAGGTACCCGCAGCATTGAATACTCCATAAATTATAAGCGCCTTGTTGTGTACTGATGGACGTTCGACATGTGAACTACCCAATTTCAAAAGCTCGTCCGACATATCAAAACCTTTAATGCCAGTATCTTTGAATAATTATGTCAGTTTCTATCTTCCGTGGTCATGCTTTCGGCCAGCGTTGAATCTCTTGACATGTACCGATCCACTTCCCCAAAGTCGGATCTGAGATTCTATGTACCTTGTGAGTGGTAAACACTCGGAAGAACGCATGTTTTTGATACTCAAACATTGAAACTCTTCACTTGAGTATCTTATAACCATCGGGGCCTCTCAATCTAATGCTAAGACGCTTAGGCTATGAATGATTGCTATTTCTATACTCTTCATGTGTACGAGTGACATCATGTCGACCCTGAAGGCCAGAACCCACCCGCTCCGAACTTCACCAGCCGGACCCAATTTTCCGGTTCGCATCTTTGATCTTTGAACCCATCCAGCTTCGCTCCCTCAACCCAATTCAACAACCTAATTCGTCGCCCAAAATGAAGCCTGTAACGCGGCTACCACTACGCATTGCGCCTAGACTCATTCAGCGCCCAACCTTCGTTCGCCCGATTCACTCGACCGTCGTCAAGGCTGCCAATGTCGCTCCGGTTGTCGGCACGGGCCCTCCCCCAGAGCCACCGGTTCAACCCCAAGATGTTCACCAGCGAGTCGCCAGGCGGAGGAGGCAGGCCGAGATGCTCAAGAATGCTAAGGAGCTACGAAGTGCTAGTAGCGGAAAGGGTGGTGGTGGTTTGAAGAAGCGATTCTGGAAGGATGTTTCTGTCAAGGAGGTCGATGGTAAGGAAAGGTCGTGAAACCCCGCCACTATCACATATACTTACCACAGAACAGGTGCTCTTCAAGTCTTCCTTGATACCCGACCTTTGAGACACCCCGTTACCAAAGAAATCATCCAAATCCCCATTACGAAACCCGACCTCGCCTCCGCCCTCGCCCTCGAATGGGACCTCTTGACTTCTGCTCAAGATGCTACAAGACATCACTTGATCCCTCTTACCAGTCTCGCCTGCCGAGCCCTCGACATCGCCGCAGCCGACCAAGCCGCCGGTACCGAAATCTCGGAAGTCCGAGATTCAATTGCCACCACCATGCTTCGATACCTCGATACCGACTCTATTCTCTGCTGGAATCCTCCAGCCGGAGTGCACGATCGTAAGAACGATGCTGGAGAGTCACTACGAGACGTACAGAAGCGCACAGCTGAGGAGATTGTGTCTTTCCTTACAACTCATGTCTGGCCTGGCATCACCATCAACCCTGTTCTCGATGGACACACCATCATGCCTCAGTCACAAGCCCCGGGAGTCCGTGAGGTCGTCCAGGGTTGGATCTCCGGCCTCGATGCCTTTGAGATTGCAGGAATTGAGCGCGCTGGCTTGGCTGGCAAGAGTCTCATCGCTGCTTCAAGATTCGTCGTCGAGTGGAGTGAAGGTTCAGTCGGTAAGGGTAATCTCAACACTGGCAAGAAGTTCGGCGTTGAGGAGGCAGCCGTTGCTACTAGTCTCGAGGTTGATTGGCAGACTGGTCAGTGGGGAGAGGTCGAGGATAGTCATGACGTGAACAAGGAGGACGTGAGACGACAGCTGGGCAGTGTTGTTCTGCTGGTCTCTGGAACAGGCAAGGCTTGAGGTCCTGCATCAAAGTATAAATCATGTGGAATAGATGGCCGAGATATGGCTTGTAGAATAAAATGCCTTGTACAATAGAACAAAAATAGGAAAATCTGTATACATGTTACGTGTGAAACTTTCCGACTGTAAAGTCCTGTTTGTCTGATTGCCCAGTAGCCATATGCTTAAATTATAACTTTGTCGTAAAGTGACAACGTGCATGAACCACAGCGCCTTCAAGCCTGACCGCGCGTCGTGAGCCACAAGTCCATCATGGTCTTCAAAAGAGATGTATATTGTGAAATGTATTGATCATGGACATGTATCATGTTTGCAAGCCATTTAATCTAATTTCGAGTTGTTTTTGATACCCTTGTCTTACCCTACATCAGCCTCACGAACAAGGACTGCAGCTGAATTGAGATAATTACAGGAGCCATGGAATTAATCAATACAAGACAGGCGCGCCGAACCAATTGGAAGCTGTGCTAAAGATGGCAGGCTGGGATTACCATGAAAGAGACAGTCAGTCAATGAGGACGCGCTGAGACCATCTAATGGTTGGTGATCAAGATAGAGTTGCCGTCATGTTGCAACCACCAGCAGTCAAGTTTCCAATTCTTTGAGTCTATTTTCTCTTTAATTACCTATTAACTCATGGCAAACTTTCTATCACACCAACACCCAATCATCTCACAAGTAATTTCATCCAACGTTTCACTGCTGTGCAAACCCGTCGTCAGCCGCAAACATGTAACATCGTATTCCCGCAAGCCTCTTCATTTCAAGATAACGCTTTTTCGAAGTTCCGTCGACGCCAAGAGCACGGAACCGCCACGGGTCACATCTATCTAATCCTAATTGAGATATCAAAGACATCATCATCATCCAAGGGAAACATATGAGAGAAAAAGGCCGCGCAAGCAACCTTGAACGGGGGTTTAAAGCTGAATCGTAGGCCAAGACAACTCTAAAAGTGATTCCCATGTCTCTTGTGACCCTCAGCGCACGAAAAGAGACATTCTTATTGGATTTCAAATGGTGGTTTTCTTAACAAGGTTAGGTCGTTTGCCGGTAGACGAGGGGCGGAGTTGGGATGAATCCGTAGCTGAATGGATTAGTCTACGACGGCAGTGAGACAAGACAAGGGTGCCTTGGAATGGTGTCCTTGAATCAAGTGAAGAAGGGCATTGTCATGATTCTTCTTTACTACCGATACTTGGGTATTTGTCTTATACTGCACTTCACAAAATAAAAGCACATATCCGTACATATGCATATTATCATAGACAAAAGGTCCCTTGGTGCGCAATCAAGACGGCCCAACGCCACATGCAGGTCCAAATCCATACGTCAACCACACTCTTTCAGCCGTACTTTTTGTACCTTCACAGCCCCCGCAACGTGTAAAGATCAGATCCCTGGGTTATGTATGCCTTGGCAGACTTAGACCAGGACTAATCCAGCACAGCTTAGGATGGGCACAACGCCACCGGGGGCGGACAGCCATTCACACTACGTCGTAATGCGGCTGGACTGGCGGTTTGTTTAAAGATGGGCGCTGCTCTCCCCCTGGGCGATTCTTTTGCATTTGCACATTTGTTTTGTTTAGTATCTGTACCTGTAGATACAAAACACCATATAATCTCATCATGAGGTGGACCACGATAAGTGCAGCCGCCGTTGTCCTCGGCAGCGTCAACGCCCTCAGTTTCCCGCGATCAAAGGCTGGTAAAGGATATTTGTCCATGCACGTCGGAACTGTCGAGCGATCAAAGAACAAGCACAGCAAACGACAAAATGAGGATGAAGCTATCGCAGTGCGACTTGAGAACAAGGACTTTTTCTATGCGACAGACAGTGCGTCATCACCCATTACATCATCGTCTTCATGCCTCATGAATATAGTACTAACAGCATGGAACAGTTGAGATAGGTTCACCACCACAGAAAGTAACTGTCCTGCTCGATACCGGCTCAAACGAATTATGGGTAAACCCCGACTGTCAAGAAGCGCAAAGTGCTCTTCAATACAACCAATGTCTTGACTTTGGTCAGTACGATCCTGACAAGTCGGATACACCACCCATCGGTCCCTTCGGCGGCGAGACACTCAACTATGGCGACGCATCCGATTCATCGACGCATACCTCTGCTACCATTCGATACTTTACCGATATCTTCACCTTTGGAGACGAAGAGCTGAAGAACCAGACATTTGGTGTGTTGGAGGAGAGCAATGGTATCTCCCAGGGTATCCTAGGTCTTGCGCCTGACTTGAGAGCCGGATACGATAGCAATGAGCCTTATAGCTTGTTGCTTACTTCGATGGCTGATCAAGGTCTTATCAACAGTCGCGTGTTTGCGCTTGATCTGCGACATTCCGAAGATTCCGAGGGAGCTCTTATCTATGGTGGTATTGATCGCAGCAAGTACATCGGCGCTTTGGAGACGGTCGATATCATCCGAGGCGAGGGCGGCGAATACCGCCTTGCTACCAGATTAAACAGTCTTGGTGTCACCATTAGTGGTAGAAAAAGGAATATCCGCGTATCGAGTGACGACTCCAATGTCATGCTCGACTCAGGAACGACACTCACTCGCATGCACATGTCTGTCGCGCGACCTATCCTACAAGAACTCGGTGCTCAGAACGACGGCGAGGGCTTTTACACGACCGACTGCCGAAACCGGGATATTGACGCCACCGTTGACTTTGGCTTCGGCGACAAAGTTATCAGGGTTGCTCTCACTGATTTCATCCTTGAACTTGGTCCAGGAACCTGCTACATTGGTCTTGTTCCAACCACCGACCAGCAGATCCTTGGTGACTCTGTTCTACGTGCTGGATACTTTGTCTTTGACTGGGATAATGAGAAGATTCATCTCGCTCAGGCTGCTAACTGTGGCGATGATGATATTATTGCTGTTGGCTCTGGTTCTGACGCTGTGCCCAGTGAGACAGGCAAGTGTAAGAGCTCTGATATCACAGCCACTGGACGTGTAAGTCACAAGACTCCAGTCTGTAATGCGACGACACTAACAAATTTCCACAGGGAGGCGCTACTCGCACAGGCAACTCATTCCCTACTGGACCGTACACAACCACCTACACCATCACTTCATGTCCCGACTTTGAGCGCGACTGCTCAACAGGCGTCGTAACAACACAGACCTTTAGTGAGGTCCCAACTGTTACCGTCACCTCCGGTGCTGGCGGTGACGGCGACGGCGACGGCGATGATGACAATGCCGCGTGGCAGCCTACGCCCCTTGGCTGGGTGTTTGCTGTAGTTGGTGGATTTGCTCTAGGCCTGAACCTGGTTTAGAGGAAGATATTATGATTGTATATATTCTTGACGATATTTTTAGCATATGATGATTGGAATTTATAGACCGCATTTATTAGGGCGTATATGGCCTTGAAGCATACGGCGGCGTTTATCTTTGCATCTTAGCTTCATCTGAGTTGATTCGTCGTCGATCAATACACTACTGTCGTGTATGGATATCTCTGGTACCGATTGGGTGTATAGATTGGATCATTTTTTCCGATCAATGCATGTATGATTTCGTGCATGGCATTGACAACTGTAGGGGCCCTCTCGTATCTGTTGTGCAAAGCATGAGCGCCAGAACGTGGAGGCGCATCCATTGAGATATTGGAGACTTCTCTGCCGCTGCATGATCGTCATCAAGTCTGGGTAACGAGCCAGCGCATCTTGTGGCTTGTAGCGAGGCCTCACAGCCTTTGTAGCCCGATGGTTTGGAAAGCCTTGCTTAGTTTCCCGGGCAAACCGCAGCTATACTTTTCCCAACGGCTAATGAATCTAATATCCCGTCTTACTCTCAATTGGTGAATGAATAACATGGCGACCGTTTGACGGTTGGCAAGAGCGTGCCACAATCTCAGAGTTGAGAGTGTGAGCATATGCCCTATTGAGTGAAAAGCTTATGTTTTGCTTTATAGAGAGTGACCTAAATGATACTAATGAAGAATTCTTGAGATTTAGACATACCTTTGATCAACATCAGGAACTAACTAATCCACTCTTTAAAATTCATCGTACGCTTAAATCTCACCTTCTGGAACCATTTTGAGCGATTGAGCCTTCTGTGACTGGTGCAATGCAAGCTTACATGGAAGCTTAATTGGACTTTGTCTAAGAATGAAACCCCAGGTTCTCAATAAACAGTTGATGAGGGACGAAAGAATTCCCTGAAAAAGTAACATGACGGTGACATGAATGGTTAGTCGAAGTGCTGCGCAAAGAGGCACAGCTTCATTGCGGCAGCTGTTTGAGATCATATGAATATGTTTATTCTCTCGCTGCATAACTGCTGAGTGTTGGCAGTGGTATGAGTTTCTCACTATCTCAGTAAAATCACCACCCATCTAGTATTCACAAATCTATAGTTCATCACATCTCGATAAATTGACGATCCGTTTTGATCAATGCGGAAATGGAGCGGAATGGGGTGGCTTCGTCATAAACCATTTGCCGAGGTATCGGTATAGAGATAACGAGGCTATGGTCCACTTCCCCAATTCTCTACACCGAAGAAGCTGGTCAAGCTCCCCATAACGAATAATGATGAGTTTCAAGAATTCTCAGGCCAATGAGGACCTCAAGACCTTTTGTAAGTGTATGCATGATAGGTTTCTGGTTCAACATGAGAACAACTCCAAAAATATCACTATCGTGGTTGGAGAAGACTTCAGGTTCATCAAGCCAATATTCTAAGATTCTAAGACACTGATGTAAATGCGGAGAAAGTGGAAACCCTTCAACGGCGCTAAACTGGGTCTTCCCCAGATTTGGAGTGACACCCCGAGGATGAAAACACGCTTGACACGATTCAGTCTGGTCTACTCTGTACCCTACCAACCAACTGTAGTACATATTTCAGCTCCTCGTCATCTCTTCTCTTCTCTCTCTGTCTCTTTTGTTGACTCTACTTCACTCTACTCCAAAGCTCTGAATCCTCTCACTCACAATGGTCTTCTATCCACCTTCTCATGTTAAGCTTCCCTTTGGTAAAGCTCCTCAACTCATCCATCTCTCATAGCTTTTTACTCACATTCTACAGATCCTCCGGACTCTATCGCCATTCCGGAATTTGTCTTTGGAGAAGATGGCGTTCGCAGACCTCATTTCAAATCCAAGAACCCCTTCACATGTGGTATCTCTGGCAAGACATACACCACCGCAGAGGTCATTGAGCGCCAGAAGCTTCTTGCGCGCGCCCTCGCCAAGCGTCTAGGATATGATATCCGCGAAGGCACAGAGTGGGACAGAGTTGTGGCGCTGTACTCTGTCAACACGGTTCGTACAACCTCGCCTATGCAAGATCTTAAAACTGATGCGCAAAGATCGATTATATTACCATGACTCATGCTGTTCATCGCCTCGACGGCATTGTAACGCCTGCCAGCGCCGCTTATTCTGCACCTGAACTCGAGCATCAACTTCGTTCATCTGGCGCCACCGCACTATTTACCTGCGTCCCCCTTCTCGAAAACGCTTTGCCAGCAGCGAAAGCCGCTGGTATCCCCCAAGACCGCATCTTCCTCCTCCCTGTCCCTGGGGCTGAGAGTAAACAACCCTTCAAGACAATTGACGATTTGATTGCGGAGGGTAAAGACGCGCCTGAGCTGAAGCCCTTGAATTGGGTCAAGGGCCAAGGTGAGAGGCAAGTGGCGTACTTGTGTTACTCTAGTGGAACATCTGGCCTTCCTGTAAGTCTCAAACTTGAGTTCTATCCTTTGGGCAAAGCACTTACATGTCGTAGAAAGCAGTTCAAATCAGCCATCGCAATGTCATTGCGAATGTCATCCAAGCGACAGTTCAAAACGTCGAAGGCCGCAAAGAGGCTGGTGTAGATGGACAGGTCCAGCTTGGCCTTTTACCGCTGAGCCACATCTACGGCTTGGTTCCAGTCGCTCATTACGGTAAGTAACCTATTCCTCATTCATACGCTCGGGCGGCTTACAAGAAATGAAGGTATCTACAACGGTGATGAGACAATAATCCTTCCCAAGTTTGACCTCAAGATGCTTCTGTCTGCTATCCAACGCTTCAAGATCCAGCAAATGGCCCTTGTTCCTCCCATCTTCATCCAAATGATGAGCAATTACGCCGAGTGCCAAAAGTATGACCTTAGCTCTGTGCGTTTCATCTTCAGTGGTGCTGCACCTCTTGGAAAAGAAACAACCCTTGATTTGAACAAGCACTGGCCCAGCTGGCACATCTGCCAGGGTTACGGTAAGGCTCCTGCATCCCTAACTCCTAAATCGTGGCTAACCTCTCAGGTCTCACTGAAACCTCTCCTGTCGTGACTTCAACAAGTGAACTCGACATCGATCCCGGCTCTTCGGGAACTCTCTTGCCTGGCCTGAAAGCAAAGATCATTGACGCCGAGGGCAAGGAAGTCACTGAATATAACAAGCCCGGTGAACTCTATGTTCAAGGTCCTACTGTCGTCCTTGGGTATCTCAACAACGCCAAAGCTACAGCAGAGACATTCGTTCATCATGAAGACGGTCGTTGGATGAGAACAGGTGACGAGGTTATTGTGCGCAAGTCAGCAAAGGGCACAGAGCATTTCGTAGTCGTTGATCGCATTAAGGAGCTCATCAAAGTCAAGGTAAGTATTCTCACCGCTTCCCTGATAACAGAAGTACTAACACTCTGGATTAGGGCCACCAAGTCGCACCCGCGGAGCTCGAAGCTCATCTACTTACGCACCCTCTCGTAGACGATTGTGCTGTCATCCAAGTCCCCGATGTCCGCGCCGGCGAAGTCCCTAAGGCTTTCGTCGTCAAGGCACCACAAGCTAAGGGCAAGTCCGACGATGAGGTAGCCCAAAGCATCAACAAGCATGTTGAAGAGCACAAGGCTCGACACAAGTGGCTCAAGGGTGGTATTGAGTTCATCGACGTGATTCCCAAGAGTCCCAGTGGCAAGATCCTACGGCGCTTGCTCCGAGACCGGGAGAGACAGGCTAGGAAAGAGAAGGGGGCCAGGCTGTAAGATATGCACACCAGTGGCAAGAATGTACGGAATAGATAATATGCAGTCTATGGCTTATACCCTTAATTGAAGAACAGTTTATACTCAATACGTGGCAGGTTGATGTGAAAGGCTCGAGACGGCGTGTTACCCTGTTGTCTAAAGCACTGGTATCGGAAAACAAGTTCCTGCGTCAACCTTCAAGTTCGATAGCACCTAGAGACGATACGTCCGTTGACTCTATGGCGATAAATACCACTGTCAGGCGTATGAGACAAAAGAGAGATGGTGGACCAACAAACTATTTTCAGCTGACATGCATACCAAGAACTTCATGGTTACCAGATGCAGGATCACGCAGAGGCTGTTTCTAGACAGATCATCTTGAGCTCGAGTAGAATACATGAGGGTCGAGACACAAAATTACTCGATGGGTTTACAAGCACATTTCACGGTTACCAAGAGAAGACATATGAGCATCATGGATTGATTTAAAACAGAAATAAGACAATATTAACATTACAACCAGCCAGCGGGTATATGTGCTGCGTATGCATCTCGGCTCGACTGGTAACTTCCCTTGCTCTTTTCTTTTCTACTTTTTTTCTTCGACCTCTCGACTTAATGTCACAAACGGGTCAGGACAGTACCAAGTCTCCACACCAAGGCATAGTTCGTAAGGATCGTAAGAATGATACATGTTTGATGATAGCACTTTCTAACTTCCCAGGAAGCTCGAAAGGCCTCGGGATGCGGTAACATACAACTGACATACAGGTCCCGCCTCAGTACCAAGACCTAATCTAGAAACAAGGAAAACAGGTTTTATGTGTGAAGCGCATCATGACCCTTACAGGGCGATGGCAACAGCCAGGATGGCGGCAGCGATGCCCATGCCGTTGCGAGCGGCACCAGCAGTCACGGGAACGCCAGGGGCAGAGGTGGGAACGGGAACACCACCGGTACCAACAACGGGCTTGTTAGTGATGAGGGTCTCACCGGCGCCGGGAACCTCGTAGCCGGGAGCGGCAGGAGCCTCAGTGCCGGCAGCAGGGGCCTCAGCGGGAGCAGTCTGGGCAGGGACGGGGCCGTTGCCAGCGGGGCCGGAGGTGAAGCCAACCTCGGGGACGACGATCTCGGTCTCGATGGTCTTGACGGTGGAGGATCCCTCGATGGTGGAACCACCAGTGACGTAAGCCTCAGTGATGGTGGTAGCAACGACGACAGTGGTGTAGTGAGCAGAGGTGATGATGGTAGTGCCGGTGACGGTGATGTGCTCAGTAACAGAGTCGGCACCAGTGGCAATACCGGGGTTCTTCTCGACGTAAGGAGCGCAGATACCCTGGAAGAAAGAGACGGCCTGGGCGACAGTGTCATCGTTCTCAGCGTGAGCGTAAAGGCACTGGAAGACGTTGTCGACGAAGTCCTTGGAAGGGCAGTAGCAGGCAGCGTCGGTGTTATCCTTGCAGTCCTCGACGAAGTCAAGGAAGGTGTTCAAGCAGCTGGGGACAACATCAGGGACATCGTAACCATCCTTGGGAACCTCAGGAGTCTGGGGCTTCTCATCGGAACCGGTCTGAACGGGCTTAGGAGCCTTGTGGGTGACGGTCTCGATGACAGGGTAGAGAGTGGTGGAAACAGCGTGGGTCTCAGTGACAACAGCGGGCTCGCCAGCGGTGACAGGGCAGTTGGTAACCTCAGGGCCACAAGAGGTGATGGTCTTGACCTCAGTCTTGTAGACGGTGGAGACGCTGTCGTAGCTGGTGACGATGGTGGTGACCTCCTCAGGGACGTCAGAGGTAGCGTGGGGAGAAGAACCCTCAGTGGTCTTGGCGGGCTTGTCACCAGTGGGCTTGTCACCAGCGGGAGCAGTGTAACCGGGCTTGTCACCACCCTCAACAGGCTTGTCACCAGTGGGCTTCTCGCCAGCAGGCTTGGTGTGAGCGGGCTTCTCACCAGTGAGAGTCTCAGTGACAGGGCAGATGGTGGTCGAGATGGCAACAGTCTCGGTGACAACGGCAGGAGTACCGGCAGTAACAGGGCAGTTGGTGACCTCAGGACCGCAAGAAGTGATGGTCTTGACCTCGGTGGTGTAGACAGTAGAGGTGCTGTCGTAGACAGTTGTCTTGATCTCTTCAACAGGAGCAGTGGTCTCCTCACCGGCAGGGACAGTCTTGGTGTTGTCACCGGCGGGGACAGTCTCGGTGTTCTCGGCAGGGGCAGTGGTCTCCTCACCAGCGGGGAAAGTCTTGGTGTTGTCGCCGTAGGGGACAGACTCAGTGTTGTCGGCTACAGGAGCGGAGGTGGTCTCACCGGGTGAGGAAACATCGGTGGTCTGCTCACCGGCAGGGACGGTCTCGGTGTTGTCGCCAGCGGGAACGGTCTCAGTGTTGTCACCGTAAGGAGCAGAGGTTGTCTCAGCAGAAGGAACCTCAGTGGTCTGCTCACCAGCGGGAACAGTCTTGGTGTTGTCACCGTTGGGGATGGTCTTGGTCTTGTCGTCGGTGGGGGGGAAAGAAGGCTTAGGGTACTTGGGGAAAGAAGGCTTGTCACAGTTGAAGTCGATCTGGGGGATCTCAACACGGCACTTGTCCTTGGGCTTGTTGGGCTGCTTGGGGTAGACAAAGTGGACCTTCTTAGCACCACCACACTGGGTGTTGTAGATGTCGGTACCATCCTTGGAACAGTCGGCCTGGTGCTTGCAGGTAGAGCCATCAGGCATGTCGTAGTGGAACTCGAGACGGCAGTCGAACTCGGGCTTCACGTGGAACTTGTGGAGGGAGAAACTCTTCTCCTTCTTGCCAGCGCCGCATCCGAAAGAGGGAGCCTCTTCCTTCTTGTTGCCACAGTCAGCAAAGATAGACTTGCCAAAGTGTCGGCCAGTGAGATCGCGCTTCGACTTGTCGGTTCCACAGGACCAGCCCTTGAAATCAAAGTCGTTGTACTTCTCGAACTGGCCGACCTGGAGGTCATCCCACTGCCATCCCTTCTTCTGGTTCTCCTCACACTTGTTGTCGATAGCCTGAGGAGGAGTGTACTTGGGGGCGTCCTTCCAAGCACCCCAGTGAGCAGAGACCTGGCCGGCAGTGAGAGCCAGAAGGGCAAAGTTGGCCTTCATGGTGAATGATTTTCGGGTGTGTGGTAATAATAACTAGTTGTATATGTAGCGAGTGTAATTGTATGTAAAACAAAATATTAAGAAATGGAGTCAAAGGAAACGAATGACTTTGACACCGGAAAAGAGAATTTTGATGTAAAGGAAAAGGGAAAAGAAAAGAGGTGAGTGATGATCCAAAAGAAAGATTCGATATGGGAGGGAATGGGAAGCATCTATATACCCAATCCACAACTCACCCAACTCGTCCATCACAACTCCCAAGCAGGAGAGCTGGAGACCACAAAGAGCGGGCAATCCGGCATCTGGTACCAAACAGGGATTGCCCCTTTGGTGATCCATGCATCACTGGTGGAGATAGAAGCATCGATGGGAACCCCTTGTAGGCTTTCAGTTCAGGTTGAGCTTCGGTTAGGAGCTCGGAAAGCGCTACCTAGGATTTAGAGGTCCATCTATCGTCAAAGTTCTCCGGCGAGGTGTTGGCAAAGCGGTTCGCAGTCCCAGAGCGGCTCAGGTACGATTGCCAGGATCATAGTGTGACAGGGGTCCTGGCCTCAGATATGGCCCCATGCGCAGGGGTCTTTAACAGCAGCTCGGGTGCACGCCCAATGATCTGTGGACTCGCTTTGAGAATCTTCAGGGGTATGTATCTCTCTCAGGTCTTGGCTCTGGATGGACTGACGAACGACGTTGCTGGCACCATGCAAAGGACACAATCAACGGTAGCCAATGCGATGCTTGTGCCTGGTCATGGATGAGAGCAGCCGATGCGATATTCTTAGAAAGTTTGACATAACTCTTTGTTTATGCTTGACCGGGCCTCCTTCAGCTGGCCTATCTTCGGCATCGAAAAGTCCCGTTGTACCTCCAGCTGTTGACGTTCAGCTTTCTGAACCGAAGAGTCACTGCGTGAGAGGCTGAGAGCCAACACTGCGCATGGCGATAAACGGTTATGCATATTATGTCTAAAGTTCCGAGACACTACTGCACGTGTTGACGAAGACTTGGTTAGCTGCGGCGCCTGTGACCAAGCGAAAAGCAAAAGCAATCGAGAGTCCGGTGGGCGTTTAAGCTGATGTACGGATAGCGGGGCATCTGGGAGCGGGAATGGAATGGATGGAACTTTCACACCCCGCTATGAGGCTTGCACCTAGACGTTGGAAGGCGGGTAGCTGAGACAGTCAATACCGTCCTATCGAATCGAGACAAAAGCCGATTCAAGTGGCGGTTGCGGACTCAGGTAGTAGCAATAGATGTCTAGAACCGAACAAGTCAGTACTTTCCATGTAGCAAACCTGTCATAACTTCCAGCCTCAACAAAAGGGGGAATGAATTTTCGCCCCTGCTGTCAATGTTTCTTGCACTTTTCCCTCATGGGAAAATTACTCCTTTCGCACCTGCCGTCTCTTGGCTTGGTTATCATCAAGCTCTGTGAATGGGCAAGTGCAACTGGTGAGTGAAACGCTCCGCCACCTTAGTAGACCTCATTAAGAATCAGGGCCTTCCCTGAAAGGTATCCATTTACAGTGGGGAGCGGCGACCTATGCACGGTTCTCCGGAAGCACTTCTGCAGGTACAGCACCCTGTAGCCTCTAACTGTCCGCCAATCGCGCTACAACGCTCTCTCGATGCCCAGACGGGAATTTGGTGTGAGACCGCCACTAGAATTTGTCTACCTGGGACAACCTAAATCATCCGATGGATGGTTTCTTTTTCCCCAGAAAGCCACCAGACTGCAAGCCACCGACGGTATATCTCAGGTAGGCGAGGGAAGACGCCAAGCAGCGAGGCTTCCTTAACCGGCTCAGTGTTGACGGTGGTAACGGTTGGCAACTTTTGACTCGTCTCGTCTTTCATTACCTAGGTACCAGTGACAGATACACTATTAGACTAGGTTAGTAGCTATCAAGATATTCACCTGCAATAATGTTTTTCACTTAATGCTAAAAATAAGATCAACCTTCAGTCTCCGTGGATCTACAGCAGGCCTTCGGAAATACATCGACCAGGTAACCCTCACAACTTTAGTAGGACGAGCTTGCTCACACGCGGGTTGCTACGTCAAAGGAAATTGCAACACTTCCCCTTTAGCAATGATGCTGGACGATGGATGACTGGTGGTGTTATAGAGCCAGTCCACATGTCCACCGCTTCCACCGACCGTGCTTGACTGGGATCAATCTTGGAAGCATGCCACCTATAGCAAAGAGGTTTCCGGGACCGATGGTCTGGCTAACACGGCCAAAGATGGGCTTGGCATTATTATTATCAGATTCTTGACGAGTATGTCGAGACTGCTGGAGTTGATTCAGTGACATGTCCGCGCTTTCGGCCTGAGACCTATGTCTTGAGGTGCTAAGTATGCAGACTGCAGTCACTTTCATTTACTGGTTAATTTCACATGCTCGAATGGTGATGACTTGGCGCCTACCAACGAGTATGGCGGTTGCAATCAGACATTGCAAGTCATCTACCATCATAGGCGCCAGAGTACCAGAAGAATGGACCGCTACAAACATAAGAGACGGAATGAATAGGTCATATTTTGCTAGCTTAGACTATCACTCATGCTACACTATTTTGGCACCTAAACCTCGGAGGTTAATTGTTCTGTCATCTACCTGATAGGGTAGGTAATGTGTGTGTGAGACGGCACCCACTGGCTCTCGATCGTCATGGATAACAGCACTAAGACAGTAGGATAGCCAAAAAGAGACGACACTCCACTGCAAAGTTACCCACCCGACCCTTCCTAGCCGTTGTGGTGTTCATTTTTAGCACCAGCGCCACCACCGTCCAGTCGCGTGGTAGGATGGACCCTGGACAGATCCATCTTGACGCCAGTGATGTCTCAGGACCAGGTCGCCCTAGTCTGTTTCAACATCAGGACAGCCTATCACCACCTGTTCAGCCGTGAATCTGATACAGGCCAATACCCTCCAGCCTTACAGTAAGTGATTGTCTTTTTATTCGTCTCCCGCATGTGCATCCTCTTCTGGAACTGGGGTTATCCCAAAGGAGACCTGGCGAGAGACGAGAGGTACCATACCCTGCATCAAACCATGTCAGCATCTGTTTGAATCATTTGCTTCTAGATTCCAAGTGATCTGCAAATACAACCACTTTCGGGTAGTCAAGTCAAGGTCCGTACTCTGTTGAGTCGAATTACTACCAAGTTGACATCAGTGCACATCTCAAAACACATCTCAAGCACGATTCAGTAGACGTTGTGTAACAGTACCTGCTCTGCGCACGACTTGATACATCCAGCGATACCATCAAACTTAACCATAACCAACCTTGAAACTATGCTTACTTGGTAAAATGCGCTATCTCTCTCTTTTGCCGAAACTCTATTGATCGACGTTCACAAATCCGAATTTGAAACAGAACCTAAGAAAAAAAAAAAAAACAGAACAACCGAAAGAGCCAGTCGCAACATTACAAGCCCTGTTTTCCACCTGAACTTGGAGCTGAGCATTGGGCTTGCAATGGCAACACGGGATCTGATTAAGAACTACCCACTTATGCCGATCTTTTAACTTACATTTTTTTATTGTTCAATATGTACTTTCTATCTACTTGATGCATAGTAAAAGCAACGTCCAGCTTAACCTACACAAGAGCGCCGGAATAATTATTGACTGTTTCCATGACTTGCTTGCGTCATAAATCTTTCCCTTCAACGTTAGCCTTCTGCACGGTTATGAGTTGACGTGAAAGCCCCATTTAACGGCTTTGCTAGTGTAGAATTTCTCCGTGATGGGATTCTCGCAAATGGGCAATCTCCCATCTCCTATCTCTACAACAGTGAAATCCGGTTTCTCGGAATACTCAATTCATTCATGACATTTAGTTCATAATGGAGTCGCTATGATAAGCATCGTGATAATATCAGAGACATTATGCTGATAACAGAACATCGTTGTCGTTGTTTCGTTTTGACTGCAAGGTTTATTATTTCGTTCCGCTTCACCTCGGAAAAGATCGAGCCATTTTCAAATGCAACACACCATGTAACGCTGCATCGTTAGTCTATGTCTCCACGGTCGGTCTTGGAGATCCCGGCTGGGATTAGCCAACAACGCTAACAAGGGTTATTAGTGTCTATGTCTCTTTTGCGTGTTTCGAGTTGCGGCCAGACGGCGGTCATAGAAACTTGATCTGCCATAATAGGGTTTATACTTTCTCAATCAAGTTACCTAAACGGTGACTACCTACCTATTATTGTAGTAAACGGTAACTGTGAGGTGACATTGCTGTTTTACCATGAATGCCCTGGACGCCAACCAACTATTGACTTCACCCAAATGATATCTGAAGTTAATGGCTGATTTTAATGAGATGCAGTATTGGACAAGCAATCAAGCCCCTCGTACATTGTGAAATGGGCAGTTATCAATCCCAACATACATGTGCAAAGTGGAATTATACTCGGACTAGTTTTGCTGGTTATGCTGATCTTTAGTCACCTCATCTACGATCGATTAGGCTGTGGATTTGTTCTTGTTAGGTCGATCCAGCTCGCACCGACTTCTCCACTGATCGTCGTCAGTCAGTGTGATCCTTTACTCTTGGTAGTTTCACCAAGTGCTTACCCGTACCAGAGCTGACTCGTCTTGCACATCCGACATCCAGCTCAAATACTTTCTGTAGTTCTACGTTATCGGCCTGTGAACTAAACGGACCCTTGTCATGTGTTCAGCGTTACATTTCAGTTGATACCACATCACTTTTTGACCCTTTTGTATACACATGGGTCCTCAATATGGGTCTATTATCTGTCTGCAGGGGGGGTCCAACCTTTTCAGGACAATGGCGAACCCACGAGGGCGAACAGGGTACAGGTACTCCGTACGGTACCTGCATATTGCTCCGACCGGAGGAGAAACTGCATTGGGCCTTGCAGGCTGCAGGCTGTTAGTTGGTCGTTGGCCGATAGGTTGCCTCTTGAGGCAGCTAGGAGGTGGCTGATGAAGCATGGAAAATTCCATTTTTTGTTTCCGTTGAGCTGAGTGGTGGAATCGTGAACACAACCCAAGGGAACCAGTCGGTCATGCCCAAAGACCCGCGTATTAACAAAAGCAAGTCTTGCTTGCGGATGACATGTATCAGACATATGAGCTCCATCAACGGTCATGGAAAACGTGGCGAGATATTCCCAATACGGTTTGATCGATTGCACGGATTCTCTCAGTGTCGGCCCTTCAAAGGAAGAAGAAGAAGAAGCTGATTACCGGGGCTGGTTTCATCAACGATTATCATGGCTTGAGCACTGAGACTTCACGTTGCACAGTCCTTTCATCAAATTTTGAGTTTTTAAACATGCGCATTGGCCTTTCGCACTTACTGACTTTTCTCTTCTGCCGTTTTATATTCGAAACATCTAAGACGACGGTCTACGACTTTGATCGGGATAGTGATTCTTTGCCAACCAATCGCTTTTAGGCAGCTGGAACTGGACTTGCTTTGCAACAGCCTCTTCTGTATCAATCTACTGCTCAAGCACACACGGAGTTCTGCTTTTGGTAAAAGTAGAGAATGACAAGTTAGGGGGGTTGAGGATCGATCTTGAATGCAGATTTCTTAATTTTCAGACCATCTGGCTGAGTGGTCCAAGATCTGACGTCTCATGGACTAACCCGTATTTGAGATACGATACACCATTCAGTAGCCAGACTTTAAAGTATTTAATCTAGGGAATAGACCAGTAATAACATTATGATTTGAGTTATCAAACCTCGACATCTGATGCGACTTAATAATTAAACAAGGCAATTTTGCCTCTAGGGTGGGAAACTACAATAGCCACATTCACCATCAATTCATTCACTTCACTTGTCAAAAGTGCAAGACATAAAAGAAACTCGGAGCCTATCGCATTTGATTGCCTAGACCACATTCTAGGTTAATGGTCTTATAGCTTACTCTTTCTCTCTCCCTCCAGCTGGCCAAAAAGTCTATCAGCTGGCATGAAAAGTAGATGCACGTCGTTGAGAAGATGGAGAGTAGTGATGTGGATCGAGGTGGTTAGAAGTGACTGACAAGCATAATCCATTATACACTTGAGAATTCGGAGGAAAATGGTAGACATCAAATGAAGCTGGCATTCACCTTCTAGTAAAGGACGGTTGCTAAAGACATGTGAATAGATTCTCAGCAGTACCGCCATCAAGGACCGAACTAATGCCTTTTACTTGCGTCCGGTTCAATGAACAATAAGCTGTAACTTAAACAATGGAGAAACATGAGTTTAATGTCATTGGTATTAGTCTATTCGTGATGCTCGTCTATCGCTGCTCTCCACCTCATCCGCCGCTTTGCATCTTCCGCAGTCTCTCCTCAGCAGCCCTTGCTCTTCTTTCACGTTCCAGCCTCATCCGCATCTCAGGCGTCAGTCCTCTAGCCTCAGCCTCTCTCTTCTCCTGCGGCGTTTGCTTCAGACCCGCTGCCAAAGTATTTCCCTTTTGCTTGCGCCCCTCAGGCACCTTGGGCCCCTCGATCTTTAACCTCTCCTCCTCGGCCTTCCGACGCTCAGCTTCCTTATCGCTAGCTTCCTTCTTCTCCCTTTCATCACGCTTGTCAGCTTCGGCTTTCGTCATAGCGGGAGGTACCTTGGCATCGTCCCAGGCCCATTTAGCCTCTCCAAGCTCAGAGCGGGCGACACGGAAGGCATCGCGCGTGGATCTTTCGCCAGCAAGTTCGAAAGGCGTTTTGCCTTCATTGTTTTTGATGGTAGGATTTGCGCCTCCACGAACAAGGAGACCAAGTACTAATGGAGCGGCATTCTGGGCAGCGGCGAGATGAAGTGGTCGAGGAGCATGGTGATTCTGCTCGACAGGCTGAAACTCGAAGTCGGCAGTGATATTGTTATTCTTGAGATACGAGAGCAGAGCGGGTACTTTCGACCTCCTCACAAACGCCTGCAGCTGAGATGTGTGGAGCAGCGCTGTCTCTTCCTCTTCCGACAGCTTGGGCTTTGAGGGCTTTGAACTTGTCTTTGGGGTAACAGATCCTGTCTCTTTCTTGGTCTCCTCTACAGGAATGATCTCCCGAACCTTGAGTCGCGTCAATTCGATGAAGGATCGCATAAGCTCATTTTGCGTCGCTCGCCGTGTGCTGAATGGGAAACCTCGCAGTCGAGTATCGTTATGCTTCAGTACTTGGCCCTCATATGGGCCATATAGAGTTCTTCGATTTGTTACGCCGGTCGCTCTGATGAACAGCAGTTCTGAAGTGTCGATAAGACCTTTCCAGTCTTGAAGTAGATTTCTCACATCCTCCACCAAAGCCTGCTCATTATATCGTCGCAAACTCGAACCAGCTGAATGGGCAGCTCCTTTGGCGTTGTCGTTGGCCGACTGGGAACCACCCTGCTTTCTTCGTGTCGTATATCGGTGGAAAGTCTTGTGAGCCAGGACCGTCGCCTCGCGGTTCATGGTGGTCCCATTCTTGTTAGGTCGTGGAGCCAGAGAGACAACCATTGCTGCAAAGTGGCCACCTCCGATCATACAGAGGAAAACGTGAGGACCTTTATATGCACTCTCAGGTAATGCGCCCTCCTTGGGGATTTTGGGCATCGAAATGGGCTCCACCTGCTTCTTCTTCAACACTTCCACCATATCTTGGTTTCTTTGCTCCTCGCCTGTTAGAATGGCACGGTACATTCCAAAGTATGTCTTTTCAGGCAGCAAAGGAGAGCTGAACCATATTAGAGGTGGCTTGCCTCGACCTGCTCTGCCTGCAGTCTCTCCCTCTTCATCATCACCGTTCGCATCAACTGACTTATCGGCTAGTCTTGCTTGTTTCTTCAATAGTGTAGTAAGAGTTGACTCTTGTCGGCCGTCCTCCTCCTCTTCCTCCGACTCATCTGAATCAGAACCCGATAATGATTCGTCCAGGTCTCCCACTAATTTTTCGAACTCGGCTTCCGACACAGCCTTTTGCCCGCGCAGCTTTTGTTTGAGATTGTAGTGGTGCAAATCGGACTTCAGATGTCCGCGCTGATCTATCACGGTCGTGAACGTGAGGCCACACAAAGAACAAGCTTGTGTTCCGACAAGGCTGGTATCCGAAGACGAGGGGCTTTCGGTAGTTGATGATGTGGATTCGGTGGCAGCAATGGTCTCAGCTTCGGCATCGGCATCGGCCTTGAGAACTATGTTGTCTAAGACCTCGGCGGGCAGATCATAGACTTGAGATATGTGAGCACTTTGCGACTCGTGGACATGTCGATCGATGGCGGGGTACGGATTTTGAGTGTTGACTTACGATACAGCGGTCGCCGAAGAAGGTCTTCATTTGTCTTGGCCATGGCTACTGTTTCTCGTGCTTGGAGAGTATCAGAGACTGTCTAAGAAATTGGGATATTCCAAGATTGTCCTCGGTCGGAATTCCTCGAACTTTTTAGAGACCTTCTCACTGAGGCGATGCTGCGTCATACCCAGGGTTGGAAGCCATGCCCCACCAACGGCGTTGAGTCAACCGGTCAGAAAAATGCAGCCCAGCCACAAATGACTGCGCCTCTAGATCACAGTGCGCGCACTAAGAGTGGAGCCCATCTCGAGCTTCCCACGGCCACGTCTCATTGGCCCATACCGAAGCTCAGCTGCAAGCACTCAGGAACTCTTGGCTCGACTTTGCATTTTCACAATTCACTTTGCATTTTCACAATTCACTTTGCATTTTCACAATTCACTCTGCATTCTCACAATTCACTTTGCATTCACATTTGCTTCTTACTACTGACGCCATTTGTATCTCCTTCTATCATTCAATCTCACAATGGCTCAATCCATTGCTTCCCCCTCCTCCACTACCCTTTCCCCCAAGGACCCATTGTTCTTCAGCAAAGTCATCGCTCGGGGAGGATTTGGTTTAAACAAGAACAATGGCCCTATTCATGAGCAACAGAATTATAATCGCCAGCTCGCTTCTCGACAGCTCAAATTGAGTCAACGGCATCAAGTCGCTGCCATTCAGGGCATGATCACTGAATACCATGCTCAGCCTGTGGGAACCGAGAATCCTCAGCTCCTTCGCAACATCGTTCAGGCCAAGCAGCTTCTTTCTGCTATTTCGATCCCTACTGGTGCCCAGGCTCTAGGGGCGGAGTTCCTCCATGCCCAAGGATGGTCAAAAGAAGCTGTTGCAAAGCAAGTGCAATACCAGCTGCCTGATCAAGCTGCCATCGAACCTGTCACCCACTTGCGTACCAGAGCTCGTGCCAGAGCTCGCTCATCTACCTACACCCTTTCTTTCCGACCTAAGACACCAAATCTAACGTTGAGTCAAACACGAAAATTGCTTCAATTCGTCCAGTCGTCCCCCAGTACCCGTCGCATGCCCATCTCTCAGATTCCTGCAGCCCTTGGGCTCGATTGCTCTGAGCGCACCATCACACTCGCTCTCAGTAGAAATGGCTTCAAGTCTCATCCCGCCATCACCCGCTCCCACATTGACGAAAAGTCTCGTCAGCTCCGCCTAAACTTTGCCCTCAAACACGTCAACTGGACTGTCGAAGAATGGGCCAGCGTCCTCTTCTACGATGAGATGCGAGTACATCTCACCGAACAGCCTCGAGAAGTCTTGGTCACTCGCAAGCCAGACGAGATAGCCCATCCCGACTGTGTCAACATCGAGCCCATTTCTCCTACTGATTGCAAGAACATCAACGTTTACTTTGCTCATTTGTCAGGTCTTACTGGCGTCGGCCCGCTCCTTTCTTATACTCGTCACAGCAATGGCCCTCTTGGCCCTGAAAACTGGTATCGCACCATCTTCCCCGGCTTCGCCAACTGGTATAAGAGCCATCCCCTAGGCGCGCGGTTTGCATTGTCGCCTGACTTGCCTGCCCACAGTCGTCTCACCATTAAAGGTGCCATTCAAGCTAGCCACAAGTTCATCATTTACATGCCCCCGGCCTCTCCCGATTTGAACCCTTTAACCGAGATTTTCGGCACTATCAAGGCCAACCTCAAAGCTGACAAGGCCAACTCACTCTTCGGCGATGTCGCTGATTACAGGATTGACGACGTGGTGCGCGACATGTGGGAGGGTATTTCCAAGGAGCATGTAAGCAAGCTCATCGCGAGCATGCCCAAGCGATGCCAGGCAGTCATTGACGCCGATGGATGGTACACACATTTCTAATGACATTACGAGAAGATGCGCTATGATTCACCAAAAGAATTCGAAAATGATACAAGGATACTACAAACGACTAGATTAATACGAGCCCAAGCATGCACAAGGAATGATATCGAAAACGGCGATGAGACGAGAGGCACTTGGGACAGCACTGTACAATAATTACTTGCATGTATGCTCAAATGTATGATAATCCAACAATTCTCTTGACCTCTCGACGTTGTGACATGTGACAAGGTATGATAATAGATGGCCGTCAGGGTCAGAAGGATTGGCCGCTGAAATCATAAGAGATGAAA
>QHHH01000190.1:0-30810 GCA_004367485.1 Fusarium citri
CGGGGGAAAGGGAGGGTAGGGGGCTGCCTCACCTTACACTTCACCTTGTCAGTGGAATCGATATCTGACAGAAGGTACATAGAAATGTATGGAGATATGCGTAGTTTAGCAAGTACCTAATGTAAAGACGATGACGGATTGGGATGGATCAAAGCTGACACTCTCACACACTCACACAATGCTACAGTAGGTATCTGTACAGCTGCAGCCAACACACACACCCATGGGATCGATCTGGAGAGAAGATATGTAGAGAGGGAGAGGAAACTAACAAGCATTTGTTATACCTAGATACAGTATGGGTATCAGTACCTACAGTACATCCTCCATACAGGTAGCTACCAGGTAGGTAGCTATACGTAATAGTCTATGCATATTTATTCCTATTGAATGTAATATCTGGACAAACAGGCAGGCATTTGGAGTTTTATGGTAATAATATGCTTTGGTAAAAGAACTTGAACTTTTCTTACACCGCAAGATAGGTACCTACAAACTATACCATCGTATCGTATCGCGTCGCATCCTCGAGTGCATCCAAGTGCATCCAAGTGCCGTACCGCGCCTTGGCCTTCATGTAACTAAGAGAGATCCTGGGTGCAGTGCAACGAATAGTCGACGGCCGAAGGCATCGCCAACTCCCATTCGCCAATTGCTCTCTCAGTTGTCTCTTCTCTCCTAGGGACCTGCGTCAACACGCATACAAGCTACATGCAGCAAACTACTGTAGCTTGCGCGAAAAAGGTCAAGATCAATGTCCAATCTGCAGGCTACTGTAAAGTTTTGTGACACAGCACGTAGCGAAGCGAGCTGGCCGGTGAAAGAGTCTTTGATTTTCTTTCTTTTCTCCCTTCCCTTCCCTTACATCGATCGCTACCCCGGCTTTCTGCTAATTACAGTACAGTACCCAACAACGGTTCTTGTCTCGGAAATAAGAACCTATCTAGTCACACGGATAGGTAAACAGCCGTGATCTACCTTGTTCCGTCGCTGGCCGAGGAACGTCCTCCTGACTCGCTTGGCCTCCCATCTGACTTGACTCGGATGACGACGGCCGATTAGAGAGGCTGCATGTGCATGTGCAGGCCCTGGAAACAAAAACACGGCTGCCTCTATAAGGTACTACGTACCTAGAGTAGATATAACTTACGTCAGAAGCTCAGATCTGCTTTGACAAGGTAAGGTGATGGATGGATGGATGGATCTAGCTACCGGGATCGAGGATAGATGTGGATGAATGAGCACGGGGCCAGTATCAAAATACAGTTCAGTACAGTACAGTACTTGCATGCCCATCTTGGCAGTGTCTACAGATCATTCTATAGAACAAAGTATGCATTGTATACGTTGATTGTACCAAAAACCAAACTCTCAAGTTTATATATATCAGGTTAGCAGTATTCATGATAAATCGCCAGGATCACCACCGCGCCAAGACAAGCATCTTGACACCTCAAGCCCTGCATGTACTTTAGTAGTCTACCACCTACAGACAACAGTACAGTACGTGATCGCCAGTTGACTTGTGGGGTTGGATGTCTCCAACAGCCTCTTATTCGGATGCAAAGCAATCGTGAAAAGAGCACAGCAACTAACTTACAGCAGAGTACAGCAGTATGGATGGACGGATGTCATTTCTTTGTGCAACCAACACAGCGAGCTAAAGCACGGAACATGGAACTCATGGCCCTCACTTACATCATCACTATCTTCCATCACCGCAGTCACCGGGACCACTTGCGCAAAGGTCAAAGCTGTTTGTTCATGATTGACAGGTAGGAAGATGTGGATATTGGTACAGGACAAGGCAAGACAAGACAAGAGACATGCAACTACACACCGCTCAGGGCAATGCCTGTCTGTGGAAGCAAACTAACAAAATAATTCGTCCCATACTTATTGAATTTATAATTCAGTTTCCTGGGCCTATCTACTGCACTCTCTAGTACATACATAGCTCTGATGCATCAATCCATGGATGATTTACAATACAATACCTTGATCCATGATACATACAACAGCGCACAAAGCCGCCCAACTGTAATTACCCGTACCGCAGCGAAGCACACACAGGGACAGGACACGAGCCAATTGGACCTATTCAAGCCGCTATGCGCCCTTCGGTCCGGTCAGTGTAACGGATGGGGAATCTTTAACATGACAAAGGCGCCGACAATCGATAGATTGATCGATAATGGACAATGGCACAGCAGATAGACTAAGTTGCAGTACAGTACAGTACAGAACAGAACAGTACGTAACTTAACTTATCTAGTTTAGGTACTAAGCCAAGTAGTCTTTATTAGGACATCTTCAGAGCTGAGGTGGTGCGCTATCACGATCCGAACCGGACCAATAGGGGTATTGAAATTGATGATGGGCGAATATGATGATCCAATACATTACAGTAGAGTACCGATACTCTTTATTCTATTCTAATTCTATTGTATCTGCGATTAATCCGGGACCTGGCCGTTGGTCAAGCCGTCCCCGATCTCACCTGAAGCGGAACCATGCTAGGCAAGGTGTTGACGTTGACTGCACATTGCAATATATCAAGGTTGTATTAGGACCCGTTTCCTTAAAAAGAACAAAACCATATTCATACGTCCCCTTAACTTGGTCACCTGTAATAAACGCTAATGATCTTTTACACGCAATACATATCCTTAAAACACATGTTGATGTTCTAAGAAAAGCTGAGTTTATGATTTGACCCACGTGAAAACGACTCAAGTGGTGCTGGTGCTGGTGCTGGTGCTGGACATCAATAATTCAGTGCTGTTAGTGACGGGATAATTATAGATAGATGGAGCTGAATTGCTAGCTGACTACAGTAAACGCCCGAGTCGCGTCGTAATAACGCAGTCTTTCTCTTCTCGTACGGATACATTCGTTTTGATACCGCGGCACCAGCGTTTTAAGCTGCCTGTCTGTCCAGGTCAGGTCAGGTTTGTCAACGTCCATGCGCCTCTGCGGATCATTCATCGTCTTTAATACCATTCCATCGTGATTCACGTTCTTGGCACAGAACCCAACCCGAACCAAAGACAAGCATTCTCAAATTCCCAGACCCATCGAACCTCGAAAGCGGATCCAACGAACAAGAGAAGAAGGACTCGAGAATGTTACTGGATGTCTTGCAACTCCAAAGAACCGCTGTGCCCCTCCCCAGAAAGAAAAGAAACAGGGGACCCTCCATCTGCTCAAGGCTCAAGCCTCTCTGTCCCCACCAGAAGAAGCGGTCCACCTTATCCTAGCTGTTTCTGGGTAGTTGATGCCCAGAAGACGTGCGTGTGTGGGAGAGGTGTGTACTGTACTGGACTAGAGGCGTATAGTTTAGAAAATGCGTCCCACCTCTAGGAGAACGCCGGGAGGCTCAGAGGGCCTAGAAGAGAGGCGCTGCTTGTGGTTAAGCAAGAGCTGTTCCAGAAAACATAGGCATGAGACGATGGACAAGATCTTGAAGAACAGCAAGAGGGACTTGGGAGGCCTACTGGGGCAATATTGTAGTCATCGGAACGAAAGACTGGTTGCTTCTTCTACAGTACATCAGAATTCCAGGTCAAGAATAGCAACAGGTGACTGACTGAGTACAGGAAATGACCTATCGATCGGACTACCAAGCACCAACGATCTAGCAACGATCCAGCAACGCCCAAGCAATCCAATCTCAAAAACAATATTAGACAAGACTACTGCATAGATAACTATATCTGTCCCAGTAGCCATTCAAGGGAAACTACTGTCAACATAGTTGTAGTTAAGAAGTTAACTCGAATTGTCAAAGTAAACACACGCTGTCAGATTCGATATAAACCGAAAGAAGACTGCGAAACCACAGATACAGAACAGCCTATTAGTCTAGTCCCCAAACTCGTATTGGGGGACCCTTGAACCCTTTGAACAACGGGAGCAGACGTACTGTACTTATTCGGTGTTGGCACTTGAGAAGGAACAAGTGCTCGAAAGAGGTATGTACCAGCTTTTTATTGTCTTTTTATCCTTTTTTCTTCTTCTTCATCGTCGTCGTCGTCCTCCGCCTGCACCGAAGAATACATCAACCCGTCGTTCTTCCATTCATCCATTCATCCATCCTAATTGATGGACAAGCCAAGAAGACGTCGATGGGGCCAGGTCAGTCCTCGGGGTGGCTTTCGCCACCAACCCAAGTCAGCTGCCCCACCACAGGCCCCAAATACTGTTCTTTGCCCGCCAGGCAAAGGCCTGGATACGCAACTGGCACTGGCACTGGCATAGGCACCTGCTCTTCACTCCACCATCAAGCCCATGTGGTTTTCGCCGCTTGGTTGCTGGTGTAATGTTGGGTAAAGATGGCCGTTACGCTGACGGAGAGGAAGCTGAACTGGACTGGGTTCAGTCGAGCTGGAGGGGCAATGAACGGTACCTAATGGATAGTATAGAGGTCGTTGAAGTATACCCTTCTTTACCGTCTATGCTGAGTTGATGGTGTTGTCTGTGTGAGCTGTACCTGCCCAGCAGTGCTTACCTTTCTTTGTAGGAGGTTTCATTTCATTGGCCTCCATTGAGTTAGGCTGTTGTTCGTTCAGCGGGCAGTCAGGTCAATCAATGTTTTAAGGTGCTGTTCGTCTTCACCCTGTCCGGCGGGAAACTGGGGACAGTTGCTTGCCCTTCTTGTCCTGGCCTTGCCTGGTCTTGGTTTGGCGCTGCGAGCGATGCGGTGCCTCCAAAGACCATTCGGATCGCGCTTGCCCCTAACCTGCTTAAGTGGCTACCTAGGTAGTGGGCACCTGTCCTGCTGCAGCTGGCACCTGGCACCCGGCACCCTGCACCCGGCGGGTCGCACCTCCCCTGCACATGCACCTGCACATGCCTGCACTCTGCACTCCATTGCACTTGCACTTGCACCTTAGAGAAAGAGAGACCTTGCACCTTGCAGTCGCAGTGGCACCGACCGCACCTGCACTTGCTGAGTCGGCTCAAAGCAGGACTTAGACCGCACTCGTCTTCGAACCTCGAGCGAGCGAGCGAATCGTCGAGTCTTTTAACTCCCCAACATCAACAACTTCTGCCTCTCCCTCCATTTCCCCGCCACTCACTCGTTTTTTGGCCCCTCTGTCCCGTCAATTGCCACGGGCAGGGCCATGCTTTGTCCGCGGTGAAGACCTTTCTCTCTTCTATCCCAAGTCGTCCTCTACTCGGACTAGATAGTGCACATATGGGCCGCCGCTCTTTGACCTGACCTGACGACAATCGACGCTCACAACAATTTTAGTCCGCCATCATGGCTTCCGCCGATGACATCGCGACCACTCTCCTTCGCGGTGCTGGCCGCGATGACCTGCCTCTAGCCGATTACATCCTGCGCAAAACACAATACCTCTACGCCCTCATCCTACTTATAGCATTCATATCCGGTGCTGCTTGGTACAGCGTTGTCAACTCCAAGAAGCAAGAAGATCAAGTCCATTCCACAATTAAGGGTCCCGGAGGCAAACCATTACCTATTACCAAGAAGAAGAGCTCTCGCGCCGACGGTGATCGTAAGATTGGACCTGGCTTTGGCCGCACCGCCAAAAATGTTTTCCGTTACCTCGCCTTTGTTGTCTTCCTGACCTACGTGTGCAGTGCTGGATTCATGTTTTACCATGCTTTCTGGTTCGAAGACCCTTACAGTTGGTCCAAGGAGGGACTTCCATGGGCTGGCGAATGGAGCGTTGTACGTGAACCACGAGATCCTCGAAGCGTCGCTAGAATACTGCTGTAACTCGAACTGACCACTTTTCACATAGGTCCACGTTACCGGCGCTCTCTTCTTCTACCTCTACATCCTCATCTCTCTTTTCGACTGGCGCAAAGGTCCGAATATCGTTCATTTCGTTGTCTGGATCTTGGGCTTCATTGGCGAAATCGTCATATGCTCAACAACCGCAGTTGCTGCTGTTGATTGCCATTTCTTCCGGTCTGTTAGAAACAGCGGTTCAAGAAAAGATGGAAATTGTGTGGATTATTGGACCAAGCTCGACCTTGTGCTCTATTTCATCCGAATTCTTCATCTTCTCGCCCTGATCGGAGTTTTTAGTTTGGCATGGATTCGCAAAGCTCGCGGTTCCGATGATAACAAGATTGAAGAAGCCCACCCGGCTGAATCAACACCGCTGCTCAACGGGCATCGCTGGTCGTACGATACCAATGGACAACTGGCTAACGGCCAGGTTCCTAATGGCCGAGAACCCAACGGCCGAGAGACTAATGGTCGTCGTGGGCGCGGCAGAACTATCTCGAATGCACACAAGACACCAAGTTTCCCTAAGAAGGAAGAGCCTGCTGCCTTCTATCGACCCGAGAAGCTGCCACACAAAACATGGTGGGAGTATTTTAAGGGGTACTCTCTGTTCTTCCCATACCTGTGGCCCAAAGACTCTGTCAAGCTTCAGATCAATGTTCTAGTTTGCTTCATCTTGGTCATGCTGCAGCGCCTGGTTAATGTGGCTGTTCCAATGGCCGTAAAGCGGGTAGTCAACGATCTCGAAGATGTGATCAAGCTAGTTCAGAGTGGCGAACGTCTTTCAATGGACAATTTCCCACTGAAAGATTTCATGATTCTTGGGCTCTTATGGATCCTGCAAGGTCAATCGGGACTTTTGGGCTCTCTAAGATCAATTCTCTGGATTCCCGTCTCACAATATTCTTATCGCGGACTAACTACGGCCGCTTTTAATCACGTTCACTCGCTTAGCCTCGATTTCCATCTCTCAAAGCGTACCGGCGAAGTCTTGTCCGCACTCAACAAGGGCTCATCGATCAATCAGTTCCTCGAACAAGTCACCTTTCAGGTCTTTCCTATGCTATTTGATCTTTTCCTCGCCATTTCAGTCTTCTACTATGAGTATGGTCCGCTGTATGCCGAGATCAATCTTGTCGATACTTGTTGGTATCTGTACATGACCATCAAAATGGCATCGACTCGAGCCGATCAGCGTCGAGAGATGACAAATGCCGACCGCGAGGAGGAAGCTGTAAAAAACGACTCGATCTCTAGTTACGAAACAGTCAAATACTTCAACGCGGAAGAATTCGAGTCACAGCGCTACCAAGGCAAGGTGGCCGTCTTTCAGGGCGCTGAAGCCAAGGTTCAGATGGGCATGATGATGATGAACATCTGCCAGACCGTGGTTTTCAACCTCGGAAGAATCATTGCAGCATTAGTCTGCGGCTGGCAGGTCGCTATGGGTCTTCGTACTACCGGCGACTGGTTCATGGTTGTCTCTTACTTAACACAGCTCCAGGGGCCTCTCAACTTCTTCGGCACATTCTACCGAACGGTTCAGCAAGCCATGATTTCTGGTGAGAGGCTACTTGAACTCTTTAAAATTCAGCCAACGGTAGTAGACACTCCTCACGCTGTTCCGCTAGGCAAGGATTTCCAAGGTCATGTGTGCTGGAATAATGTTAGCTTCTCGTATGACAGACGAAAGCCCGCGCTACGCAACATTTCGTTTGAGTGTTTTCCCGGCACCACGACAGCTTTTGTCGGCGAGTCGGGTGGTGGCAAGTCGACATTGTTTCGCCACATGTTTCGCTACTACGACTGTGATGAAGGATCGATCGAATTAGACGGTCGCAACGTCAAAGATTTGACCATCAACTCGGTCAGAGAAGCGATTGGCGTCGTCCCTCAGGACACGACTCTCTTCAACGAGACTTTGATGTACAACCTGAAGTACGCGAGGCCTTCCGCTACGGATGAAGAGGTTTACGAAGCTTGCAGGGCAGCTAGCATTCACGACCGCATTCTCTCTTTTCCTGACCAATACAACACCCAGGTTGGAGAGCGAGGCCTTCGTTTAAGTGGTGGTGAAAAACAGCGGGTTGCGATCGCGCGAACAATTCTCAAAAACCCTCGCATCATCATGTTGGACGAAGCCACATCGGCGCTTGACTCACATACCGAACAGGAGATTCAAGATAATGTGTGGAACATTGGGCAGGGCCGTACTCTGCTCATAATCGCGTATGTGAACTCAACTGTTGTATGCCATTTCCTTTGCTAACCTCATCTATAGACATCGACTATCTACTATCACACATGCTGATCAGATCATTGTTCTGAATTCCGGAACGATTGTTGAGAAGGGCACACACGAAGAGCTTTTGGCAGCTAAGGGACGATATGCTTCCATGTGGGAGAAGCAGATTCGGGCCGAGCGTGCTTTGGATGTGGCTCGTGAAGCGCAAATGAAAGCCGCCAGAGCACTTCGCAAGGCGAAGATGGGTCTCAAAAGGAATTCTGATGTTGCTATCGATAGCTACAGCGGCCTTGGATCGCCTGGAAGCCTGTCTGGTACCGGCTCTCAAGGCCATGGGGATGACACCCACACATCTTCATCTTCATCCTCCGACACAGAATCAAGTCATAGCGGCGATCACTCGAGAGAACGTGAGCGCAAATAAGCTGCGGCTCTGCTCTCAACGCACACTGTTTCATTACACACCCGCGGACTTCTTACAAACCTTGACGCCCGGCCAGGAAGGCCGAAATACCCAACCAACTTAATTCCTGCTTACAACACTACCACGCTATCTATCATCTCTCTACTCGGTTCACGAACAGACATGACCATCGTCTGGGATGTTTCACCAAAGGATTCGGCATTAAAGACTGCATCAAATCGGTGTTGAGGCGTTTTGCTTCTAGTGGTTAATGAAACGGATTATGAGAATCCGACTAATAATCTCGAAGATGGCCTATATGAGGCTTACGAGTTGATGTTTTCAATCTCGACAGACAAGGCAACATGAAGGGGTTTATGGAGTCATGCATTTTACCGTTGTTATGTGCTATACTATACATAGCACAGTAATTGCCAGGGCAGGGAACATGGGCAGGCGTTACGGTTATCACGATTTACTTTTTTTTTTGGAATGCGGCATGGAATATGGCTTTAGTTGAACACTGGGGGTATGCGGGTTTCCTCTTATAGCGACGACCGGTTCGGCGCTCTCGACATGGCGTACCAAGCTGCACATCTCAACCAGACGACACGACGGGCTGCAGGGGTGGGGTACTGCCAGTCTGTATACAGGAGACTTCCAGGTCTCGTAGACTAAGAGACCGCTCATGCGGGAGGAAAGGTTTACGATCTACTTATTGAAAGTTTGGGTGGCACACAAATGGCTATTGCTAGTGAAACGAATGGAAAACAAAAGGAATCCTGCTTTTTCTTCCTCGGTCGGTGGCTGAACCATTTAATAGAGGGTGTCGAGAGCACTATCTCATAGAAGACATCACGTCGAGTCATATGTCCGTTTGAGGGCAAAACCAGTATGTGTTAAAAGATCTTGTACCTGAGTCAAGCAAGTATGTGGAAGCATAAAACATAACGTCGCAGCGGATCACATAGCATAGCAGGCGAGCAAGCAAGCCAATGATGTCTTTTTGTTTTTCGATCTACATGATTTGTCCTACTACTTCCACGTGTCTGTCAGTCAATAATTGTTGAATAGAAGGACGTGTAACATGTTGGTTGAATTGTATGATCCTTTGGATAGCACATGTTTTACTTGAGACGTCAAGTGTGTCCTGTGCCGTTCTCTAAACCAGCTTGACCAGTTCGGGCTGTTGCCCGCCGGATTGACTGTATCGAGGCTGTGCTCGGGGCTCAATCGGTAGCCGACTGGCCCCATTTTGTCCGGACCCGCCACCCCGGATGCCGGGATCCACGGAGGGGCAGGAACCAGCATCAGGAGCGGCTCACCGTAGTCCCGTTGAGTTTAACCCCTGAGAGATCCAGTGAGTTAATTATACTTTGACGCCATTGAGAATGGATGGCTGGGCAAGGATTGAGAACAAGGTTGCTGAGTGCTGTTTTGATTCGGCGTAGATATGTGGCGTAAGACTGTCTCCCGGCGATGAACTCCGCAAATCTTGTAGCCGCTTTGTCCATACAGTAACAGCACAGGTGCATAGGAGTAAGCCGATTCTATGGATTTTGAACTTTGAAGTGATATAGAGAAACACCTCTCTAGTTTTACCAAGGCTAGTAACATTCTTGCAGACCCTCGTAATTAAGTGTTATCCTACATGTGAGTAGGTTTGTGTTATTCGAGCATGCATGTGGAAGAGCTTTTTGACCGGGTCTGTTAATGGCAGGTTAGGAAATGAACATTCAGGCTGCTACACAGCAGAATAGTCCATAGTCTGGTCAGATAATGACTAGACACATTGCAACTCGACCTGCCGCAGCGAGTCATCATTTGCCGTACTGTACAGAGATATTTGACCTCGCTTGCAGCGGCTTGAGTTACGCGTGTCCCTCGAACAGCTAATGCGTTGTCAATGTGGTCTTTGAGAGGTCCATTGGGGCAAACGGTGGACATAGTCTCCACACGATGAAGTCGACTATCCAGACTCTGAAGCAACACGAGAGAGGCGAATTAATAATTGGGCCCCGAGATATTGAAAGCGCCTGGTCGACGCGTTCAAAGAGTGCTGACGTTCAAAAAGGTGCCAACCATTCGTTGATACAAATCGGGCTGGACCGACGTTGTAGTTGGGAGTATGACTAGCACCTAGGGCGTGAGACAAGGGTAGTGAGCGCCAAGGTAGTAGCAATATTAAGTATGTTCGTATAGATATTGATAAGTGATTGTACAAGAATATATGCGCGTGTGAATACATGATCCGAGAGATGGTGTGCTGCTATATGCAGGTCGTTTGAGGCCAGAGTGAGTGTCACAAGTATTGGTGAGAAACACTCCTTGTCAACAGTGTCGACAAGCCTGTGCAAGAACCCTTGCTCCTCACGTCGTCACAACGAATTGACATGTGTATATCGTCCGACTTAGTGATCTGTTGCAATAGAACAGTTGATTAATCCGGGTAAGACGGATCCTCTCGGCACGCCGGCATGTTGAATACAAAAGCGACAGCGAGGTCCAACCACTCCAAGTTGAACTCCTTTCCTATCCGCACCAAACCCACTGCCCCGATGCTCTCTAAAAGGAGAGATGCAAGCAATTATACGCCCCGTTTTCGTGGCTTCCCCTTTGCTGTGGTCATAAATATTATGCTGATCCATTAATTCGTCCCATCAACCTGATCTTGACTTTCCAAGTGCTTTTTGTCACGACTAGGAAGCCTGAACTTCAATCTTCCAACACCTCGCTCAGAACAACTTCTGGTGTCGCCGCTTAGTTCTTCGCATCTGCCGAAGCCCTACCGTTGGCGTGTCCGTTCGTAAAGCTGTTGGCCTTGGAGCCAGGAACGGCCCCCTCGTCTTCCTCCATGTCACCCTCGTCCTCGGATCGGTCATCTTGGAGATCGTTCTGACTGACAAATCGCCAGGCAATTCGGACGATACAGAACAGCCAGAAGAGGTTCAGGGCTTGAAGAGAGCACAATAGAGTCGCAGTGATGACCTGAGCAATACGGCACTTGTACTGCTGGGTATCCCAGTTCAGTTCAAAGGGACCGACAGTCTCGAATTCGGTAAAAAGAGACCAGATGATCTTGAGGTTGAGGTAGTGACGCAGGTAGATCCAAGCGATCATGAAGACTCCGAAGTAAGGGCCCACGAGAGGAGAGTCAATGTAGTTGAGCGTTTTGGAAGTAGCCAAGAAGAAGTCACTTATATCGTGGGTGACGTAGACAGCCAGACCGATGTAAGTGAAATGGAAGCGGTAGCTCAGGCCAATGAGTCCAAGGGTAACAATGTGATGACCAACAAGTTCCTTGAAATCCTTGCGAGGCTTCTCCATACCGAGGAGAAGAACAATAGCCTGCTGAGCCCAGTAGGCTGCTTGAAAAAGATAGTAGAATTTGACAGGACCCTGATGAGTTAGGTGGGGGAAGCCATCGTACATGCCGTAAGTGTTAAAGTACCATACGGGAGTGTGGCTCATGACCCATAGACCAACGGGGCCAAGGACACCGAAGTAGATAGCAGTGTAGACCTGCTCCATGAAACGAGCCTTCTTGCCGCGGCTGAGGCCATAGTAACGAGCCAAGGGCGAAAGAACCTCCTGCATAATAAACTCGCGAGTGAAAGACAAGACAATTGTATAGAAAGCGACGAAGGCGACATCCCAGCGGCCCTTTCCGTAGTGAGCGGGCTCATTGAGATCCTCTTGTGGTAGCTTGTAGGAGAGGAATATGAAGTGGTGAATAGGGTTGGATTCGGTAGGGTTGATGGCGTATCCAATGAGGAAGAAGGCAAGGAGCACGGCAGGGAGGACGAAGGTGTGCTTGATCATGGTTTGTTTCGCACGAGCTATGAGGCCACGAGCACGGCGTCTTTTCGAGAGGCGCTTTCGGCCGTCGGACTGCATCAGAGATATGTTAGCTCGAGGGTCGTAGGCGGAGGAGATTGAACAGGGCAGAGACATACATAAACATTTGAGTGGTTGTCGGTGGCTTCAAGACTGGCACGACTGGAAGCCAATGCCGGAGCACCCGTATCACCTCGAATCTCGCCCCCCAAAGCGCTGCTCTTACGTCGCTTCCGGGCGTTGTTGATGGCGTCCTGGGTGGCTGTGGTGTTGCTGACCGACGACGACGAGGTAGCTTGATGACGCTGGTGTAGCTGATCGTTTGCTGTGTTCAACAGCGGGAAAGGTTCTGAGCCCGACATTCTCGTTTATCGTATGCCACTTTCCGAGCTGGCAGAGTTTAGAATCCTGTCTCGCTTTGTTCTGTGGTGGAAGATGTTGCACCCCTATTTCGCGAGTAGTGTAGCGCAAAGGATACCTCCAGTCGCAAAGAGGAGGAAAAGAAGGG
Source organism: Fusarium citri (assembly GCA_004367485.1). Taxonomy (NCBI): domain Eukaryota; kingdom Fungi; phylum Ascomycota; class Sordariomycetes; order Hypocreales; family Nectriaceae; genus Fusarium; species Fusarium citri. Next base: position 12,761 of record QHHH01000190.1, read on the forward strand.
TCCAGTACAAGGAGAAAAGGAATGCAGTTGCTGTTTGACTCGTATGGCTAGTCTCTCCTATTTACGTTTTTTTATAACGCAGAAGAAGAGGCAGCCAGTAGATTAAAGAGACAAGATGAGAAGACGGGAAGAAGACAGGGAGAGTAATGAAGAGAAGAGAGTCAAGAAGTTAGGTACGGATTGTGCGGGATCGTCGCGTGCTATACTGGACAATACCTACCGGTACGGATACATTATTATTAGAGGGAGATGTTAGTGGAGGGGAGATTTTTAGGTGGGTAAGCCGAGACGGGAAAGGATATCATGATTGGCCAGATTGAGAAATATTGGTTGGATGGGTGGTGCCTTCCTTCCATCTGGGTTCCATCATGGCTCCTGGCTCCTGGCTCCTGGCTCCTGACTGCTGAACTGGGGCATTGTACTGTAGGTGGTATGTACTAATGTACTGCAAATTCGATTTCTCGATCTTTGAGGAGTCAATTGATTTTCTTATTGTTATACCTGTCTAGGTAGGTAGGTCAAATATATATATAAATTTACCAAAGTAAGGAATTCTTAAACTCAAACCTTTAAAGTTTACAGTTTCTGTTTCCCTACAACGTCTCTCAAAGTTAAGACTACAGTCAGTACCTGCCCATCCTAGTCTAATTCTTCCACAGACCCTCTAGAAGACAAAAGGATTCCCACATTGTGGGGCATAAAAGGCCTCCGCGGGCTCCAAGATTAAGATTATTCAAGGGTTTTTAGTTGATATCTATGGCCTCCATGGCTGCCAGGGTTCAATTTCTGCTTCAGGGGTATCTATCACTCTCACATAGGTAGCCTCTTGTTTTCTTCCTTGACGTTGGTCGTCTTGAGATTTTTCAGCTACTACGTATAAACACGGGCAACTTTTCTTTGGTCGTTACCTCTCTTAACCTTGCCTACCTACGTACTAGACTAGGTAGTCTAGTATACAGATGTCGTTGTGCGGGCTAACTGGATCATCACTCATTGTCAGGTTTGATCAATGGCCCCTTTCCGGAGTGGCATACATCCATTTGAACGTGCCATGGTCCTTCCCCTATCATTTGCCATCATCATCGCATTTGTCTCGCACTGATTCATGCGCGCATCTGGTCTTCGTTTCCCGAGGATGCCGAGAACTAGTTGTTTTTTCGCTTCAATGTGGGCTATAATTTGCAGCTGACATGCGCCAAATACGTCATGTCGCAAAGACATGGATGGACATGCATGTAGTCTAAACACCTACAAGGTCTAGTACCTTCAACTGTCAGCAGGTACTGTACTAGGTAACCTTGGAATCAGCTGCAGTTAAATATTGATTCATTTCAAGAATGTCCAGATATCGTATCGCAGTATCAATTCCTATATAAGCTGAGGTCAATGAATAGTGACCGTGTAATACAATAGGGCATATTCGCTCATAAGATCCCGTCCTTAAAACGCCATATTCCCTCCTCAGGGGTCCATCTCATTGAATATATACATGGCTCTGGATATAGCCGCCATGTTTGCAAGCTCCTGCCATATATATACATGTAGGGGATGTTGATGCAATCATCCCGGGGGTATCATTCATACAGGCCGTCCCAATGATTATTTAAACGCCAGTCTTTCAAAAATAACGGATCGCTAGATGCACGAGTACTAGCACAAAAGAGTTCAAGTCGCTCGACGAAGTCCCGGCGAGTCCGAGTCTTGTCTTGGGTGATCCAATGATGACCTATCTGACAGCGAGCCATCGTCCGAATCATCATAGAAATCGTCCTCATAGTTCGTTCTCGGCCGGACACCTCGCCATAGTGGTGGGTTATTGGGCGGAATAGGTCCATCCCCTGGGCTGCCCGAGAACGTGCTTCGACTCCTGTTCAATTGTGCCACTTCCCCTGACGCATCTCTCGACGTGCTGCCCTGACTGATCGTGCTGTTATTGTGGTTCGCAAAAGGCTGCCTACTTTGTAGCTGTGGTGATTGCCGTTCCGTAGTGTTGAGTTCTTCTTCCTCCAGGACCTGCTGCAGCGCTGCTCCTCGACGGGGAGGGGCTGGAATGACAGTTACTGGAAGGCTCTCGGTATTCGGTGCTGATCGCATGCGATCTCGTAATTTCTCGGCTTGGTTTGCCGCGAAGTCCTCCAATCGACCCCTTAGATCCCATCGATTGGAATTATTTGTACGTCCTTCACGTGTGACTACCGAGTTGCCGTCTGAACGTTGGATTGTCTCCGTAGGTGTATCCCCGGTTGTATGGTTAAGTGTCGAGTTGGAGAAAGTAAGATTACGCCAGCCGCCTCGACTTGGCGAATTTGGTGAGTTAGCTTCCAAATCTACAGACTGTCGTGAAGCTGGCGGCACAACAACACCGTGCTGCACGGAGGCCGGGGCGTGATTGGAAGAGCTGGATTCATCGTTCAATTGTTGGCTTGGAGGTGTGCTGCTTAATCGACTCAGATCGACCACACTCGGCTGTGGCAGAGGATCGGGAGTTCGTGAAGTAGTCTCTGAAGGGGCCTGGTACCGTACAGCATAAACTGTACTCGCCGCGCTGGCAGTATCTGTACGGCTAATAGGTGTAGCAGCAGGTGCCGGCCGAGCTGGCCAGATTGTAGGTCGCAAGCCTCTTCCTGTGCCCCTTTGTGAAGGCTGCTCAAATGGTTCGGCAAACGCACCATTTCCTTGGCCGCGGTATCTGTTGGCAAGAGAAGAGACAGTCGGCCAACCATTAGCTGCGGTCGTAGACATCTGCGATCCATCACCCTCACTACCGCCCCCCGAACTGCCGCCCTTTCTGCTCTTACGATTGCGAAGCCAGGGGAACTCGGATGCGTTGATTTCGAGCGTATCGTCGCCGTCGAAAACCTCTCGGCCAAGAATACCATCTTTCTTCTCCTCACGTTCGAGAGCCTCGATTCTTTCCACCCATTCCCACACAACAACACTGGCAGCTGCAGCACCAACCCATCGCACGTAATCGCCCCATCCAGTAAAATCGGGTTGGGAAATATCAAGAATGAAGAAGACAACAGGTATGAGAATCGAAATGAGGGAAATGATGGCTACAAAACTAATGTTCTTCATAAAAGGGTGATAGAAAGAGTAACGCTTCTTCATTAACGCAAAGTAGACGACCCAAGCAGCATATAGCAAACCCAGAGAAAGCTGGAACAGGTAACTGAGAGCGGGAACAGGGTGAACAAAGCTCTTGGGTCGTGCGGTAGTATTGATGCCGTTTTCCGAGTATTTGAAACTGGTAACGGCACTGAAGACAACATCAAGAGTAATGAGTGCGAACGCAACCCATTTGATGATTATCTTTTCTCTGTGTCGGGGAAAGAGTCGGATGAGAGTCTGGGCCTGGGCCAGCCACAAGAACGTATCAGAGACGAGTCGGATAACCTTGAGTTCCACACTGTTCATCACCTCATCCTGTAGTTGATTCGCATTCTGGATCCCCCACAGGTACTGGCTTTTAGCTACTCTGAAGGTGTCGGCTGACGCGATAGTTAGTGAGATGGCGACGGTTAAAGCGGCGACTTTTTGTAGCCATGGTCGACCACCAATGGTGACACTGTTGTTTGAGCTATGGGTGAAAGCGGATTTTCGGCCCAGGTAAACAATTCCTCCGTCGAGAAAAGATCTAGGGGTGACGAACAGCATAATGACGAGCATATAGGCGGTAACGGTAGTCGCAGCGAGGGCGTAGCAGATCGGAAAGGTGGAGGCGTAGAAGGGATCGCGGAAGTCGGAGAATTTCGGGCTGCTATCTGATGCATCGTGTTGAGTGAGACTGCTGTCGTCGCCGGAGGCAGCATATGTGACATGGACTTCGGCTCGGGGGAATATGTCGTGCGTCGGGCAAGGTATTTGGTAAATCGCGGGTTCCGTCAGTATCGAGGGGACACCGTCGAGCCCCAAAGTCTTGACTCCATTGACGGGTAAGAGCGTTGTCGTGCATAGTGATGGAGGCGCCGTGATAGTCGCGCTGACCAAGGCGGCGGTGGCCATGATTGCGGCTGGCCGATTATCCAGTGAGGCGACACAAACCGAACGACCAGCCGCGAGTTGACAAGATTCGCGAGTTGGAGGAGGACTCTAGTTGGAGGGGATTCGCTCAAGCGGCAGCCATGGGAGGCACGTTTCGATGACTGAGTAACGCGGTAGAATCGACCAGGGACAGATTCTGAATTGCCTGCGATTCGGATGCAGTTGGGTGTGGGTTTTTTGACGATTGCTGGTGAAGAAAACGGGTGTGTTCAGGCGCGGTTTCGAAGAGATCGTGGGGGGAAACTGTAACGTGAGGATTCTAGTACTGTGCAGTACAGTACAATAGGTAGGTAGGTAGACTGGACTAGGGGGTGCGTGATTACGGCGGGCCCTTGACTATGAACGGAAGGAGGCGGAGTCGAGGCAAGACGGGGGGTTGTTTCTCTTGGACTGGGGAATCCAAGTAGAAAGAGGAATTGATTGACGCGGCGGATTGTAGTCACTATGAGTATGAGTATGAGTAGGTCTAAATGCTTTGCTCAAGATGGAAACCAAGAGTATAAGTGACGATGAGAGTCGGCAAAGTCTTGGCTTGTTACCGTCGGTCGATTTTCGCGTGGAAAACGTGCAGGAGGACCGTTCTTGGGGATCGGGTAATATGGAGTGGCGATCTGGAAAAGAGAAGCCCTTTCGATGGATGCCAATACACGCCAGACTGCACTAAACCCGCTAGTTAATGGGGAACGGAAGAAAGAAAAAAAAAATAATAAACAAAACAAGGCTGACCTGGACACAAGAAGAATTCGATTCGGAATTACGGATACGCAATCTAGGTACTAAGGTAGAATAATTAAGCTCTTGGTCCGTTCATTGTTCTTAAGCATGGATGCATGGCTCAGGGAGATTGTGCTGTAATTGATTGCTGTGGAATAGTAAGACAATAATTCTGGGGAAACACCTTGTGAATGGATGGATGGATGGATGAACATTACCGTTGTACAAGTAAGCATCCATCTTCCCTCTGTTTAAGGTATTTAGCGACGCACTGTATAATCACCGTATGTGAATTTAGCCCATATCCATATCCATGGCAGTGGACAGTATACGTCCGCACTGCTCTGAGAAAAATAGCAGCATCCATCTATCTATCCAATTGATTTGAGTCGCAAAACCGTTCTCGTTGTCGGTCCATCGGCTTTGGCTGCGCGCCCACAGCCAAAAGATACCCATCAAGCCTATGAACTTCCAAACCATTCAACGGCAGTACCGATCAATCAATCGTACAGTAGGCACGGTATATCGGTGCCACTAAAAGTTGAAGGGTCGGATCAACAAGGAACCTAGGTAGGTAGCGACAGGGCTGGAATGCAACTGAAGCCAAAACAAGTGCACCCCTAGACCCCCTCTCCCTCTCCAACCCCCAAAATCATCAAAGGCCCTGATGAGCGCTCAATATATCCTCTTTCGTCCATTCAGCCCCAATCTTCCCCCCGCCTCTTGTCACGAAGAAATTAGGGATAGGGCTGATGGTTATCGATGTCGAGCATCATAGACGACATAATATATCTGGTCACATTGTGCCAGTTTATACCTGTAAGTAAACGTCCTCATGAATAGTATCAACTCATCACTTATCATACCACGGCCTGGGAGATCGGATTTTATTCTTTTCAGTGTCTACAGCTTGACAGCATCCTGCACTGTGCAGTGCAATCCTGGGGTTAGCTTAGTATGCAAGAGAGTGGATGGAAGGAAAAGATCATCCAGCCTTCCCACATATTCCAAGATTAGCTCTCAATAGCGTGATTCCTTTGAAGCAACAGCTGTCCACCGGCACCGGCAGAAATCACAAATCGTTTGCGGTGCAACAAGACATAATAGGTAACATATGCAAATGGTGTTGGCTGGTTACCGACCGGCTGGTTTCGATAGAACCCCCGCCTCGTGGCTAGACAGAGCCGTTTAACTCAAAAGTCAATTTCGACCTTGACACCCATGACAGCACCTTAGAAACAGTTCCTTGAACAAATGAACAAAGTGTACAGATTGATCATCAATCCCAATATCAATGTCTCGAGTTTCAAGCAAATAATCTCAAATCAAATGTTTATTTAATCTATTTTTTCTTTTTGCCCTCACTCTTAGTCTCATCCAGATACTACCTACCTATAGAAAAGAAAGTCGTACGTTCAATCTCGCGGAGCGAACCATATACAGAACTAGCAGTGCTTTGCTCCTAAATACATACAAACCTGCTCGCTAGACACCCATAGCCAGTTTCTCACGTCATATAGCATATTGGCACAGATCAAATCAAGCTTTATAGAGTGCCAAGGCTGCACATGCACACGGAAATCACAGACGACTTGGCAAAGCTTAAGCTTCCATTAATTAATTAATTGTTAGTATTTCCCGAGACCCGGCCTCTTTCTCTCCAGGCTTGGCGAACTTGGCTCTTCTTTTCTTTTCTTTTCTTTTCTTTTCGTTATTTATTATTATCCATTATTCTTTCTACTTTCTCCGCCACTGCCACTGCTATACCGCATCTTCTATTGCTAAATCATAGTCTATCAAAAAATTCGAATTATTTATTTCGAATCAACTCCTGGGTATTCGGTGTCTATAGACCTCAATGCAACTATAATATATGCATCCTTCCTTTCACGCCGGAACAACTAATCTCGCCAAACGCCTTATGTCGTCGAGAAATGCATCATCAACCCATTTTCTGTTATCCATGCCATAAATCAACCGTTGAACTTTTCCTGTCTTTTCCTTATAAAAATCAGCATTCCCTTGGCTTTTGCTCCAAACTACTCATCGTCGTAGTCGGTTTCATCATGCTGTCCGTCTGAATACTTCATTTCAAGTACCCACTTCTCATCAAAGTCGATGCCTCGTCGAATCTTAGTTCCAGCTTTCCTCCATACGGCACTGCCCAAGCCGATATCTGCAATGAAGAGACGCCACTCTTCCTCATGCCCAGCGTTATTCATGTTCTGCGGATCGTCCTCATCTGGGGGTGTCACGGCCTCAAGCAGACCTCGTTTAGGAGCTCCCATGGCAACAACATATCGTGGCTTCACAAAAAGTCGACTGCCATCGATGACTGCGACCTTTCCAGAAGTTGGATCGATTCCCGTTGGAACATCGACTGAGAGCACAAAAGCTTCGTTGCGGTTCGCCCATTCCATCAACTCGTAAACAGCAGCCTGGTCGCCCGTTCGCAATTCCTCAAACGAAATGGTCAAGCCCAGGAGAGCATCCACAATAAGAGACACTGACACGGGTGATCCTGCCGATGATGCCTTGCGCAAGTGTTCGAAAAGATCGGTTTTGCTGAGAATTTTGCCACCAAAAGCTCGATAAAGTTGAATCTGCTGTCGTAGGTCCTCAAGCAGATCCTTCTCTCGCTCAATGCCCACCAGGCACACAAGTACGTTGACATTCTTATTTCGAAGATGGCGTGCAGCAGCTATGGCGCGAATGCCGGATTTGTTGTTTCCAGCTAGAATGACCACCGCTGGGCTGCTCAACGTTGCGCTGGATGATGGATTAGCGCCAGCAAGTCCGAACCGCACCTTGATGGCAGGGTCCGTCAGGGCCTTCAGAGTCACCTCGGCGATACCCCTTCCTCCGTTTTCGGCCATGAGCTGTTCTGTCAGTCCCACCTCGTTTGCAGCAATGTTTTCAAGGTTCAACATCTGCAGGGCAGAGACAGTTTCCAGACGTTTATGCGAAGGGACCAGGTATAAGCCGGGTGGATGACCTTGCTGCCTGCTGTTAGTACTGCGAGATTCTGGTCGAGAAATAGACAAGCGAGACAGGTGGCTTGCACGTACGCCGGAATTGACGCGGCTCAGCGGAAGGCCGCCTAATATCGCAACAGCACTTGCTTTACGTGACTGTGATCTCCGCGATGGTCCGGATTTGCTATCGGCCCTCCGGTTGCTTTGACTGCTCCGGACGTCTCGTCCCGAGAGCCTCTCCGCTTCATTCAGCCCATCATCCGCCTCGCTATTCCATGAATATGCGTCTTTCCTGGCGGTTGACGGTATATCCAACACGTTTTCTGTGTAATGCAAATTCTTGCCACCAGCTGTGCCAGGTTTAGGCTTGCGGTTGTGAGATACTAACCGGCTAGCGTCGTCGACTTGATCCTCTTTTCTCATCTGGTCAAAGATAGTTGCTTTGTCGAATTTCGCCAGGTTATTTTCGAAGTCAAAATCGCCCATTTCTTCCGTGACATCCTCAGACGCCCAACCATTGTCAAGGGTACCCTTACGACCCTTGGTGCTCTTTTTCAAGAAGTGAAATGGCTGGAAAGACGACGTGCTCTGCAGTATAGGTGTTTGCCTCCACCCCTTTCCTCGTCCACTGGCGGGTGAACCTTCCACAGTGAGACCATCCTCTTCGGCACGTTGACCTTTTCCTTGCTTAGCTTGACGGGAGCGTCGATTGGTGTTTTTCTTCTTGGCAGATCGGGCCACACTACCCTCGACTGCCTTGCCATTGCCAGATTCGGGCACAGTTTCACCATGGGCCAAATTCTTGACAGAGCCTGACAGATCGTGGTCCGAGGTAGGCTGTCCCGTTGTAGATGCCTTAATGTTTACGGAAACGTTATGTAATTCTATTCTTCCCCCCTCATGCATCAGAGCCTTTGTATCGGATCCCGAGGGCGTCGCTGACGCGGGTGGTCTTCCCAGGCTGAGGATAGCAGGGTCGACGAATGCAGGCTGCGCAGGCGGTTGTGAAAAGGTAGCAGCGACAGATTCGACAGGGGCGGGCGCATACGACGCAGGAGATTTATCCTTAACTTCGGACAGATCAGCAATGTTAGCTGCAGCGATTTGTATAGTTGGGAACCACTGTTTGGTATTTGCCATGAAGACTGCGTTAGAAAATTAGTTGGTATATCCCTGCGGCGTAATTTAGACATCCATACCATTAGTCAAGGTCAGGCCGCTGCCTGCTTGGACATCCACAACTGTCCCTGTGAACTCGTTCCCAGGAGGATCTCTCAGCACCACCCGCATATGCAAGCCTATAAATTGGTTTGCCATGTTGAAGATTGGTATGCAGGTTTTGAAGCTTGTTGAAGAGATTTGGTCGTTGGCGCGAAAGTATGTATGAAAAGAATCGTCACTCCCTGGGGGTCATGAAAGTCCTCTGGAATTTAAGACGGGATCTTCTGGTGCAGAGCGTCGCGTCTGTGGGTATATAGCAGCTTTAGGGCCGATCTGAAGCTGACGCTCGTGTATCGCGGTGGATTAAGGTGAGCGTGCAGTTGAGGTTCTGTATCTGACAACTGATGACGGTTCGGGGTGTTCGAGGCGGCGGGATAGGGCAAAACGAGGGAAGGTCGACACTAGAGCGTCCCTGCAAGGAGGTCGTGTACTGCTTGGAAATTGCGGGTGAAGCTCAGACTCTGCAATGTCTGAGCCGTATGCGATGGGGGGTTGCCGTGAGGTTTTCGGTCTGATTTCGGGGTTGCGGTCTTGTGTGCTGGGGGGTTATTCTTGGTGGGAGAACTTCCTGTTCAACATGGGGCAAGGTTGGGAATAAAGTTGCCAACTTTCTTATCGATAAGACGATGATGGCCCAGTCATTGAGTTCGGTCTGCGTCACTATTACAGGTACTTAAGTACCTGTAGGTAGTGCTAAAATCTTAAAGTGCAACGGATGGCTAGCTGATTTTGCAGTTGCGATTGATATCTCGGATTGGTTGATGGCATATAGATGAGTAAGGGGGGAAAGGCAGCCAGGCAAGTATTCATGCATGAAAGTGTCTGGCTTGATTTTGGTACGAAATTTCAAGAAAGACTTGAAACCCGTCTTTTCCACAGCAACAAACAACAGTGCAGGAAAACCAAGTTACGCTGTAAGTTTTGGACTTTACTAACTATTCTTCATTTGGTATTATCATAAGTTGGTCGCAGTGTCTAAGTATAGATAACTTAGTAACTACCTAGCATCTACTAGCTTCTTTGCCTTATTCATCCCAACCAAATCGCTCCATTGGGCATCCCTATGCCTGTCTCATGTTTATACTTGTCTCTATCACATATTGTGTCCTAACTGCCACCGTCGTATCATGCAAGGGTATTCGTGAGTGGTCAGCATTCATCGTGCAAAAAAGAACTCCAAGACGACTAGCTTAGTGGCCGTATGCAGCCATCGCCTCCTCCTCATCGTCCAAATCTACCACCTGAGGCGCTGTTTTCTTGGGGGCTGGAGCCCTTGCAGGCGCGGACCCTATGCGATTGGAAACAAAGTCGGTAATGGACTGTGCTTTCGGTTTTCCGAGCGCCTCCTCTGCGCTGTAAAGTTTATTGTAAAAGTCTATGACCCGAGGATGGGCCATGACCTTGGACTTCTGGAAGCCTAGAACTTGCAAACCATCCTGAGTAGTAGCTCGACTGAGAGCAACGTAAGCCTGCCCTTTCTCGAATACCCGTCCCAGATTGACCTTCACTCGCTCCAGGGTTTGGCCTTGAGCTTTGTGGATGGATAATGCCCAGGCGAGAATCAGGGGGAGTTGGGTTCGTTTGGCTTGAACTTCGCCGTTAGGCAACTCGACTTTCCATTCTTCAGGCTGGCAGAGGATGACACGTGATGTACCATCCGTTGCCCCGAACTGAACCACTGGGTACTTGACTCCGCTCGAGCTTGACTCTGCTTCATGTTTGAATGATTTGAGTAACTTCCTTCGGGCTTTGGCTGTTGGGTCATCCTCGTCGTACTCATCCGTCGGGGACATGTCAAATGTTTTCTCATCTGAAAAGCCAATGACTTTACCCAGAGATCCATTGACCAGTGATTCATCAAGGTTCTTGATCAACATGACTTGGGCGTTCATTTTTAGATCGATGGATTTGGGAGCCATCATGTTCGCCAGCAGTTTGTCTCGAATATCATCTTTGCCAGTATCTTGGGCCTCGTACCGTCGAACTGTTCCAGGGAGTTCTCGTAATCGCTTTTCGTTAGACCCTTCGACCTCGTTTCGAGTCGAGAACAACTCAGCGGCCCCAAGTCCATCTGTAAATTCGAGTGGTCGTTCTAGTCTTTTGAAGGCTCGGACAGTGTCCTCGGTAATTCGGCCCAGACGCATCTCATTGAGCATGTTGGCAAACACAGGATCTCTTTGACGGAAGACCTGTGTAAGACCGATAGTGTGGTCTATTGAGGTGGTCCAAGTGGAAGCATCAAACGCAAACTTGGTTTCCCTTTTGGCTCCGTGATCTGGTACAGGTGGGAGCTGAAAGAAGTCACCAGTGATGATAAGTTGGATGCCGCCCCATGGCCTTCCGTTATTCCGAATTGTTCTTCCGATTTGTGACAGCTTGTCAAATAGGTCCCCATCCACCATGGAGATCTCGTCGATCACAAGGCATTTGGTTCTTAGCCAACGGTTTTTGGCTTTGGGGTTGCGTCGAACTTTCTTGACCAACGCTGTAGCATCCTCTTTGCCAAGACCGATACCTGAGAAGCTGTGTAATGTGATGCCTCCGATGTTGCATGCCGCAAGTCCTGTGGAGGCTGTGACCGCGACACGTTCAGGATCTTTCGCATACTTCTTTTTCAATTCAGTGATGATGGCTCGCATCAAGACGGATTTACCAGTTCCGGCTGCACCAGTGAAGAAAACGCTCTGATTCTTGTTCACTACTAAATCCAAGACGTGTCTTTGCTCTTCACTCAAAGATATAGCAAAGTTGCCTTTGGAATGTGATGTTGTCACTTCTTGGATCTCGCCCATAGACAAGTCTGAGTTGGCTGCAGGTTGCTCCTGTTGGCGTTGATATCTGAATTGCTTCTTCTGTTCCTTGACAGCGCTGGCAGTGGGGTTTAGGAAGTCTTTCTTCTTGTTGTTTGGTGTCTGGGTGACTGAAGCCTGGTGATCGTCCTCGTCTTCAGCCTCTTCCTGCTTGAAGCTCTGGGGCAGTACACGTTTTTTGGCCTTCTTGGGAGCTGGAACATCATCTTGGTCGCCAGAAGAGTCGCGCTTCATTGATATGTTGGCCATAGTCGATGTGACGGTCGCGTTCCTTGCAGGAGGCAGGAAGTGAGAAGGAGGTGATGAGGACCAAGGAATGGTCTTATCTGTCTGCGTTGATGTCGGTGGTGGAGGTGCCATGCTTTCGTTCGCAATGCGTTTGGTAGGAGTATTAGCAGCTGGTGGCAACGCTGGTAGGGCTGAAGGAGCCTTAAAATCCAGATCCAAATCGTCGTCGTCGCTGAAGTCACTTTCATTAAAGAAAACAGCCGCTTGAGCTTTGGTTTGTGATTCGGGACCGGTAAGATCAACAACATCTGCTTGTTCGCTAAATGAATTTGACCCTCCGCATAGACTTGCCAGTGATCCTCTACCGAGACCAGCCGATGGTCTATTGTTGTTGTTGTTTGGAGTTTGATTCATGTTGGAAGATCGTTTCTCAAGAGGTTTAGAAAAGGGTGGCATCGTCCTCGCCGACACAGAAGGGGCGTTTGGCTTCTTTAGCTGTTGTCTGATATCGGCATTAAGTGTTGGGCTACTGGAAGGAACGAAAGGCCCGCCTCTGGCCTGGTTCTTTTGAGGAGGAGCGTTGGCCTCGTACTTGCTGCTTGCCCGTTGCAACATTATCTCGAGATGTGGTGAATAAGTTGGACGTGCTGAGTGTACCTGAGCCCTCTGCTGCAACCGCAATGGCAGTAGTAGCTGCTGTTGTACGACTCGTCGAAGAAGAATTGCCCGTGTCGGCGAGGAACGGAAGGCGAGGTTATTGATACCAGCCCTCATAAACCGTCGCTGGGTGGCGATGGTGGGAAAAGAAGAAATAGAAGTCTATTGGTGATAGGAAGGCGAGGGGTGGTAGACGAATTAAAAAAGGTACAAAGTTGTAAACATTGACTTTGAGGCTCCCATTAGCGACTACGTTACCCCACGGCCCTACGGATACTGTTCACTGAACTGATGCAGAACGCGTCCAGGGCCAGGGGAGGGAGGGCGAGTCAAGTCAGGCAGGCAGGTACGGTTCGGTACTGTACTCTCTACAGGTACAGGTACCGCCCACGCATGAAGTTTCACTCAAAGTGCGCCCGCCCTGACGCGTTTAGAGCGCGACCCCTCCCACTACCGACGTCGCTTGGTCACGTGCAATTAATTAGATAAATCATAAATGATTTTTCCTATTACATTATACATACTCTCTCTCAGAACAGACCAAGAATCCAATCCGGGCAAAGGTGGGTAAATAATAAGAAACCCAGACCAGTTAAGAAACAATCTCGAACCAAAATTGAATAAACTCCCCTATACTCAAATTCCATCATTCATCGTATTGTCTCCGAATTTTACGGTTTTCATGATACCAATATGGACGACGTGACTCTCTTTGACGCATATAATCTCGAGCTTGCTGGTCGCTCCATCGAGAATCTGATTCAACATGCGGATATATAACGCTGTCTTCTCTTCGGCCACTTCGTCTCTCCCTCAAGTCGCGGCGCAGGCGAATGTCTTCCTCCAAATACTTGAACCGATCATTTTCTCGTCGGACCTCATGCTTATGTCGAGAGTCGTCTAATCTTGCCCGTTCTAACGGCTTCTCCTCATGGTCGTACTTGTCATCGAAGCTATCACGTCGAGGTGCAGACCCACGCACATGACGGACGCTTGTTCTTGGTACCTGGATAATGCGTGGGGGTTCTACTCTCCAGGACTCTTCCGCTCGTCGCTGAGAATGGTACTCGTCTCTCGGAGACCGGCTTTCCTCTCGATAGCGATAATCAGGCGAGTCAAAACGTACGTGTTGTCGTTGTGATGGCCTAGTACGTTCATCCCGAACATATTTCGCCTCCTTTCTGCTGTGACGAGAATCTTGGATGATCACGTTTCTATTGTGGTCTGCATGTGCACGTTTTGGACTACGGCCTCGACCGCGCTGCTGCAAGCTGTGATCTGAACTGATAGAGGATGGCGTTGTTCCTTCGCTTTCGTCTTCCGACCAGAGATCATCCGATGACGAGGAGCTTTGGTCCGAGGCATGATAAACCTTGATGTTATTTCTAACACTCGAGTTTGGCCCTGTGACTATGGTCCTTGGTGCGGTCGACTGCCCGCTTGCCTTAAAGGCTCCTCCCGATGCACCTGGGCCCGCCTGCGCCAATGGTGATGGAGCATTTGGCACTGACAAAGGGCCTTGAAAGTGAGGTGGACGAATTGGAAGCTGGATCGGTGGCAGCCCTGGCGGTTGTCCACTAGGGATCTGGCCTTGTGTTGGTCCCGGAATGATGGGGTGAGGCATCGCCCCTTTTGGTTTCGTTGATACCGTGCCATCGTGCTGTTGTTTGTCAGGCGCGCCACGGTAAGGTGCCTGAGCTTGGGGTGTAGGATGGGTGGTAGCCTGTTGCGTCACAACAGGATTGGGCTGACTGCTTAGTCTTGGATCAGCTACCGGAGATGTCTTTCTAAGAGGGTTTGGTGGAGCCGGTCGGACGAAGCCCAGAGGAAGAGTAATAGGAGGCAGGCCACCTGCACTTGTCTGCACAGCTTGTGGCTGCTGAGTCTGCTTCGACTGTCTCGGAGGCACATTCGTACCATGAAGTCTAGAACCAGGCCGATCATTGGCAGGCATGCTCACGAAGTATGCGATGATCGCTGCTGTTTCCCACTTAGGAGACTTGTTTCTCTTCGAATGGCTCTTGTGCTTCTTGGAACTCCGTTCACTTCTATCGTCTCCTTGCCGGCGATCATCTGCCGCCCACCATTCTGATTCAAGCTGTACTAACTTGTAGTAAAACCGAACGTCGCGGTCACATTTGGTCAAATCAGCTTGAGTCTTGTCAAGCTGACGTTGAATAGATTCGTTCTTTTCTTGCTTCTTTTTCGTGACAGAATTTGTGTTCTTCTGGAGCCATGCAATTCTATCTCGGATCATAGATTGTGGCATGGGCTTTTCAGAGACGGTGATATTTGTCCAGGAGGAGCCACTGGATACCTTTTCCAGACGGAGAGCCCGGTACTGCGGAGGGTTTATGCCTCGCGCATCTTGAATCTCGGCGGGAACTTGCCGACGTAGGTCCAAGGGAGGGAAAGGAGGATGGCGATAGGGATGTGCATTACCGGGACTATATGCAGGAGTAGCTGCAAAGATCCCGTTGTTCTGGGGTATTGAAGGGGCAGCCTGGGGAGCATGAGGCTGTTGATTGAGTTGTGATGAAACGCCAGGAGGCATAGCCCCGACGGGAAGAGGATCAGCCATATTGTGATTGGGGTTTGGTTGATGGGTTGCAAGTTCCGACGTAGGGTTGAAACAACGGAGGAAGAGGAAGAGGGCTCTATGATATATACGACTTTCAATGGAGAGTTTGAACGGGCGAAGCTTCACGACAGTCAAAGCCCCCGTATCCTACCACCTGTGTGTGGGATATGAAAGTGAGGCTGTCGAGATGGCAGAGGGTGTGTTCGATAAAAAGATGGAGGGCGAATGCAAGCTTGGAGGTCAGGGAGGGGTGCAGCCGTGCTGGAACAAGTGTGCCAAACTATCTGTTTAAGCAAACCTATTGCACTTGTTTGAGTATGGACTGGAAGAGTTGTCTTGAAGAGTTGAGCGATGCGTGGTGTCTGTCTGTTGATGAGATCCAGAGGGAGACTCGAGGCCTATTTGAACTCGTAGACATATCATTATGTCGAGTTGGGTATTCCAACAAGACACGGTGATGACGAATGGAATCCAGGACAAGAACCAGTCCTGTACGACAAAATTAAAATATTCTGTGGTCAGTCCGAGTCGCGAACCATATCGTGGCCTCGATTTGATGGATTGAAGTGGTTCGCCCGCATACCTCCATTGCGAATGGCCACTTACTACGGTTCAGCTACATTGACAATGGTATCATGACTATGCCAGAATCGTCAGCCGAGACAGGTTGGTCCGTTCGAGGTGCTTGTCTTTTCTTTGTTTAGACACGGTCTAATGTTGGTTATCGCCTGGCTAATGCGGCCAGACTGACTTGCATCAACATATCGGCAAAACCCACGACTCAAACCAAGCCTTATTGACAGAAACGAATCTGTGCTACCGCATCTTGGCTTGATATGGCTACCGAGCGATGAGGCACTTTGCCGAGAGGCTGATTCAAGTCGATCTGTGACCCGACACCGACAGCCTATTCTGCCAGCGCACGCAGAGAAATGCAAACAAGGCGATCGCTGTTTTCAACATGCGATGATCTCCCGGTGCCTCGTCACTAACGATACTTTGACTCCTATTACGAGTCTCAGAACCCCCAGGGAGTGTTACTCGGCGCTCGGTGAGGGAGTCCATCGCAAGTAACGGACGATGATCTGGAGATCTTTACGCTGCGTAACGACTTATCAAGGCTTGAGAGGACCCTGCATAGATTTCTTCGGGAGAATCGTTAAATCAGATAATTGCCTCGGGTACACCAAGGCTCTGACTCGAGATGTCCACGAACACGTTGGGCGTTAACGTTTGTTGACGGGAGACGTCCGAAGCTGCTCTGTACTACTGCTGAGGACAAACAACAAAGCACAACGTGTCGCCACAATCGAGGAATGCAGCGTGGAATCAGTTTATGGCTGCGGTTTTACAAGCACAGTACCAGGGCGATGGGCGGACAAAGGCTGACTGAAGGACAGGGTCAGGGTTGGACATATCGAGGAATCTTTGTGTGCAGAAGTTTGTAACTGAGACTATCCTAGCAGTTGCAGATTTACGGGAGAGTCGGGTAGGTACGCAGTCAATTGTCGTAAGCCGAATGATGTGCATGGTTCGTCACATCTATAAGAGTTTTGTTACATCTATTATTTGTAGGTATCGTGTTCTGACAGCAGGAATGATGCCGCATGAAACTGCATTTTCGGTGAGTTAACTGCTCACTACAGACAGAATGCATGAAGATGAGAGCTATCTCATTGCGACAAGCAACGCCCTTGTTGGCTTGCGTTCTCATGCACGATGATAGAGTAGTCAGCTGTACTATTGCCCGGGTACACTAAGGAAGAATGAAAGTGCAACTGCAAGTGCAAGTGCAAATGTATGTGATGCATACAGTGTACAGACAGTCAAGTAGAATGACCTATTCTGTACGTGGTTCTGCGGCGTATGCTCATGGTGGTGTATGGCTTACAAGGTCTCTCATACGTCGAGACGAACCACGATAAATGCCAGATCAAAACGAGGCGAAAGTGAAGAGGTCAAGTGCCATCAAGTTTCACTTTGTTTCATCTAACTGGATATCGAGATGGGTAGAAGATATACCGTAGTCTGGAAATATCAAGTTCTTATCTGGCGCACAACACACTTTCCATACTATACTGGCCTCTACTGTACAACGTCTAACTAACATCGTGGCCGTGTGACCTGTCAGGCATCTTTGAGTATAGTCTAGAGTCCGATGGGCGGTTCGGAAAGACGATGGTGATCAGGCAACTAGCCGTTGTCAAAGACTTGAGGTAGTTACACCATGGAAGTCGCACTGCATTGTACTGCACTGTACTGTACAGGATGGGTCGGTTAATTCAAGGCATCTAACTACCTCTATACTTAGTCACTTACACCGCAGTGAAGTCCACACCCTCAACCATCAAGTCTAACTGTGATCGGGCGACCGAACCTTCTGCCTCGCGGATGCCTCGCGAGGGGTTCGTTTCTGGGCGGTTTTACCCTCCTTTTCGCTTCTTTGTCAATGTGAAAACATCCATGGATGTCAAGGCAGGCCTAAAACTTGTTTCGATGGTGTTCTGGGTGCGGTGCGGTTGGAGCTACCCTGAACAAGCTGAGCTCCAGAAAACATCCACTGCTTGAAACAACAAATTGAGAGCTGGTGCTTTAACCACCCTGTCCTATTTATTGTAGACCCAGATAATAATAGAAAATAACAGGGGAAGCTTGGCGGAGACTTTAACCGACCCAAACAGCAACCTCAACGTCTCAGCCTTCTAGGCATCCATCCCCCATTCATCATGGATGTCATCCATGATATTCACCACTCGACTGCTCACTCTTTCTTCAGCGAAGTAGCTCAGTAGTTTAACTTTACCATTACAAACCTTGTCC